>OX401405.1:45338067-45410567 GCA_947846245.1 Cerastoderma edule
TGATTAATGAAACTACAAATATTGTGCAGGATATTATATAAGCCGAAATTGTGGATTAAGTACGCATTGGTGTTTACAAAAAAAAATGATTTCTAACATCGTCTTTGTCATGTTAGAATGCAGCAACTTCTTTCTCAAAATTGCCGAGATAAGGAACTGTTCATTTACAAAGACGATTTGTTTTAATTTACTTTCTCGTCATTTGATCAATTATGTACATGGTGGAAAAGATTCCGGGCATTTGGAAGAATAGTGTGCAATGTTGGTATGGAATCACATGAACTTGGAGTAAATAGATACATGTACATCGTCAATCGTTGTATATTCCTGAACTACTATTTAAAGCTCGATTTCAACTAACGAAATTCGCGACTTATTTCCCAAGGTTTACACCTCCTGTTAACATTTTCCAAGTTATGCGATACTTCGATGCAGAAAGCATATAAACCAAATTTTACAGCCACAAGAAAATTTACATCTTTACATATAATATATAAATATATGTGTATGCACATACATAAACCACTATATGTAAATTCAAGTCTTATATACAATTTTATGCTTCTCCACGAAAGCAATAAGCGACTTACAGGTATAGTGTAAGCAATTGCTTTTTGTATTTTACCTTGTATCAACCAGAACCGTGCTAAACATTGTTGTAGCTTTCATCTTATAAAATGCTACAGGCAATACATTGCTTGTGTTTTCATATTGATAGTAAATACTTTAAATGATATGTTGATATATTGCAACTATATCCTACATCAAGGCTTAGCACGATACTGGTTTTGTCTCTTAAATGTTTGCTTCTTGTGTACTGACGGTCCTATGGCCTTAAGTATCAATAACGTATTTATCTATATTTGTGTGCTAAAACTGAGTAGAATCACCGACCTTAATACAAACGACTCCCAATGTCTTCGTTAATTAATCCCCACATGCAGCAGAAACGTAACGACTTGCACATGAAGTAACGAATTAACCAATGATTCCCTAGAGGGCCGTGTATCAACAGCGGTTCGACATAAACTATGGTGTAATATTAATGCCACAATAAAACATTATTTCCCCACCAGTTGTCAATATCGCGGGATTTCCTTGAGTGACGTGCTAGTTTACGGTTCCCCATGGTACCGTGCGCGATAAACATAAGGAGCTCTGACAAACAGCCTTACAGCGCTGGTATTTCGCGTCATTAGACTTCGAACGATGTCGTTCCTGTAACGGGATTGACTAGACATGCCTTGGACACTTCATGAATGAAAATTCCTTATATGTCCATGGTAGCCTTTTATGCACCATGGGCCCGTGTTACTAAACAACTTACGGAAAATGTTTGCGTAAGTCATAATTGATTAACATGTATAATATCTTCAATGAAAGTACAATATTGAAATGTGACACGTCATTGGAAGCGTCTCGGAGAGACGATTCCAATGATGTGTTACTTTGCAATATTGCTTTGCCAAATATTTAAATAAAAGGACTTGTTATTTTAGACTTACGCAAATCTTAAACGTAAACTGTTTAGTAAAACGGGCCCCATGTTTTCATCATATTTATGACAATGTTTGATAATCACTGGGTAATAATGCCATTTTATTGTCATTATATTTTAACCAATATTGAGCTTGAACCGACTTCATGCTTATGCAAACAGATTAGATACAGGCCAACCGCTAAGTAAATTGGCGGCTGGCCTGTGATCGAACCTGTTTGCTATTCTGAGTAGCTTCCTTCATCAAATTCAAGCAGATATTTAAGGTAGTTGAAAGCAAGCTACACAAACACATATTTTGAGAAAATTTCTCAGCATTCTAAGGGCTAATACTGACAAAGTTATTTTAATTGTTGGCATTTAATCCTAGTTTATTCTATATCAGTCTTTGGTTATTGTCATTAATTTGAAAAATAAATAAATGGCCAGATATCATCCCATCCTATGTTATATATTGTTTTGAACTATACATTCAAAAACTTCGTTAAGTCTGACTTGCAGAGTTGTTATTCAGTTGATCTTCTCGTTTTAGGGATAAATACCCTCAATATTTGTTCACACATGCTGGAAGTTTAGAGGCTCAAGATTAATTTCTTTATGGCTGCACAATAGCTGAACTGCTGTATAGTTCGAACTTGAGAACGGCCATTGAAACCAAAGTTAGTTTGTATTAAATTTTTAGAGTCTGTATGCAGTGATATGATATGCATTTAAATCCAAAAGCGTTTCAATGGTTTTGCGATCCACCACACAAAGGCTTTGCATACAAAGATGTGTTGCCGCCTCCTAACTTGATTATGCTTTTAATAGCTTCTTTTATATGTATATCATACAATTATACAAAAGCAGGATATCAATTTCGTTTTGTCGCAACTGTTGTTATCGATCAAGGAAGTTAATGTGACAAAAGGCGATATGTTTTGTCAATCGGAACTACTCGGGTATTTCCGTGAGCTGTGAAATACACCTCGGATATAAGTGTAGGGTTACAATTTTTCGGGTAAATCGGCATCCGCCATTTAACACATTTTCTAAGCGTGCACGTTAAGTAGTTCAATGTGTATGGAAGTGTTGGACATCCTTTTTAATCACTTTTAATCAGTAACTCATACCAAATGGCGAACTTGTTGTTGTCACATGTATTCTTGTTTCCTCAATCAATTTTAAGGACAATCGCTATAGTTTTTGTTTGACATCAGATTTTTCTAATTTTTGTATATGTTGGAGATTAATCTATATGATCATGAAAAATCAAATAAAAAACATAGGTCACGGTGTTACTTTTTTTTTTATTCCCACCTAAATGTACAGGGGTTATACGGTTTTAGGCTTAATTATTTTTATTCTTTTATCGGATAAGAAATGGTCAAATCATCATAGTCATGGGGTTTGGTGATGATTAACTGATCTTTTCTACTCTATTATACAATGCTTTTGTATGAAATATCAAAATAATAGTTGGAAAAACTCTTTTTTGAGAAAAAAATTGACATGTGTGAAAGTGGGTGGGGTAATTCTACCTGAGCACATACGTGACAAAAAGACTATTTAGGGTAAAATATATAAAAACTTGACATCAGAATTTTCTCATTTTCACATATATTTGAGAAAAATCTGTATGATTATGAATAATCAAATAAAAAACATAGGTAACGGTGCTACTTTCTTTTTTATTTCCTCCTTAATACCCTGAGGTTTATAGGGTTTTAGGCTAAATTATTTCTATTCCTTTAGTGGATAAGAAATGGCCAAATCACCAGTCATGGGGTTTGATTCAGCAAAACATTCATTTTCTACTCTATCATACAATGCTTTTGTACAAAATTTCAAAATATGAAAGGGAATAAATCTATTTTTGGAAAAAAAAACACATGTGCGAAAGGGGGTGGGGTAATTCAACCTGAGCCCATACATGACAAAGAGGCTATTTCGGGACATCATCATAGAAAAACTTGAGATCAGAATTTTCTCATTTTCACATATAATTGAGAGAAATATATAGGGAATTTAATTAGAATATAAAAAAAAACATAGATCATGGTGCTAATTATTTCTTTATTCCCCTTAAAAGATGCAATGGATGACAGTATTTCACAATGAATAAGGATAAGTGACTGGTAAGGTATGATACAATGATAATAATCATGGATTTTGACTGACAAGAAGATAGGTTTTCGTTTATCATTGTTTGTATATATAACATTATAAAAACATCAAAGAACACAAATGACGTCCAGAGAAAGTTGACTGCTTTTAAAGTGAGAGGGGTAAACTTTACCAGAGCCCTTACATAGTAAAAAAAAAAAAAAAAATGCAAATCAGATTTCTTTTTCAAACTAACATCATTTCAACAGTATATAATGATTGGTGTTTTAAAAAGTGAAGAACAGTCACATCATAGTTTTAAAGATAATGAAAACTTAAATTTTTGGGGAAAAAAGAGAGCTTTGTATGCAAAAATATATAATGAAATGTATTTAATCATGTATCTCCATAATGCACTTCAAGGTCATACTGTCTAACAGTTTATCCAATTTATTATTTCAACAATATAAGCACAACATGAACTTTAAACAACCAAAACATGAAAGTCTATTTAAATCTTTTAAGATTAAAATAGACTTTTCATCTGTAAGTCTTATCAAATATAAGACTACTATTTTCTCAACACAACTTCCAGAACATTCTTCTGCTAACATCATCTTAAAAATTTAATGTTACACCCTTTCTTATAAAGAGAATGGAAAAATATCTTTGTAGAAGTATATTAAGTTTCAGATAAAAGGGCATTTAAGACCATACAAAACAATGAAAGAAAAATCATTGCATACATTTTCATCTGCCCTCAGTTTCCATACATAACCATTTTTCTAACATTAACAATTTGAGAAAATAAAAACAAACATATCTACTGCAAAGTCCTTTTTCCACAATACTTTCTACCCTTAATCATAAAGTAAAGCATATTTTCAATGATCTGTTTGGTCTATTCATAGAACTGCAGCTTTCATTTGGACCTGTCACAAATTGCATGTATGAGAAAGGTTAGAGAAAGGAAAGTTTTCTTTAAAATTTGTTCCTCTAGCTCCAAAGTGTTCTTGTCAAAATGTACTAAAACACAGGCCTCCTTTGCTTTTACATATATTGATTAAAAACAGCAGAGAACTAGAATTTTGATTCAAAATCAAAACCATATTGTTTGGGTAACTAATGTTTAATCTAGGAATCCATTTGAGTATTGCAGATTAAGAAATTAAAAGTAATTTAATAGAAATATTGACAGATGAAAAGATATGTAGATCCATCTATAAGTATATTGGAAACAATAAACAGACATTAACAAAGTCAAATCCCAAAACAAAACTCAATGATTAAAAACTATGAACCTGAATGCAAATGCTGTTTTATTCTAGAGTCTACAGCCATTGATTGAGTGTCAGTTGTCTTCACTTGTCTTGATTGATACACTATTTCCAGAAGTATACACATTGTAGTGTTAGGAAATCAAAGTTATAAACACATCACAGACATGTGGCATAACATTTTTAAAAAAAACCACACACATTAATGTCCCTGGCATGTCTCTGTACTTCATTTTCTGCCACTGAACTTCTGACAATACAGGATCTTCTGCAGTTTCTTTATAGCTGAGAAATAGAAAAAAATAAAAGAAATGTTTTATAATAGCACAAGAATAGATGGTTACAAACTGAAACAATTGCATGCAAAAAACAACTGTATTATCTAGTGTCAAGTTATGAAATTATGCAAGCAAAATGGATATATATAAGACTTATATAAGTTATATCTTAACCATGGACAATCTTTATCATGGTGTTGTATAACATCTATATTGACAAATTCACCAGTCTAATAATCTAGTAAGTATCTTTCTTACATTGTTTGTCTTCTCAGAGATAACAAAGATAACAACTTAATATTTTCTTTTTTTCTTTTCATAACTATTTCTTGTAACTGTCAGGATATGTTTGTCACGTTGACATCAAATTGTACTTTATATATGTTGTAGATGATGTACTTTGTACAAGTCTAAATAAAAGTCTGTTCTGTTCTGTTCTGTTCTTCTCAGACCCTAGGTTTTGTATAATGATAAACACTGTGGCAACAATCTATCATTTATATTACAGCTAGAAGGTAGCAATCTCATATGGGATGTTGTTGAGCCATTATAATGTAAGTGAATACATAAATAATTCTGCATTCCAGAAGATATCTGATACAATTTCTAGAATACTTGCTTCTGCTTCATAAAGAATAAATATAGATTTACTAATGGTTTTCTGAAGAAAGTGATAATTACCTGAAGGATAGATGTTGTCTCATATGTCTGTTCTTTTAAAAGGTAGTTCAGCAGCAGTAAGTTTAGGGTTTTGTTATGACCATGCCCTACCATACAAACAGTATGCCTGAAATCAAGATGAATGTATAATTTAGAAAAGACAGTTACATTGGTATATTTGTCAACTCAGTCGGTAGCATGTTTGACTAAAAATACAGAGGCTGCAAGTTCGAAACCTGGCTGGTGCCTATCCTTTTAGACATTTGTATATAAAGTCATCTCAATTGAAACATTATTGATTCATCTCTCTACACTGGTTAAATGTGATTAGGCCTGAATAACATCTTGTGGAAAAGCAGTCAATGACTTGGAAAGTATATTGTGCAGTTGCACTCAGAATATGCTAGACTGGAGAATTACACTGATTGCCTGATGGTACTATGTAAGTGAAATCCAGATGAAATCCTTACTATGCTCAAATAGATAAAACAAGTATTTAAATGTAAAATGAGACCTTTTGATGTGAAAATATGAATAGAAAAACAAATGACTTTCTCTACATGGAATTTCCTCACTAAAAAGTCATGCAGATTTTTTAATCTGTGTTAACAAAGGGATCAATATACTAATTGCATTCTAGCATAAGGAAAAAGTACTCATCTGTAAAGATCTTATTTTGTCACAATGTTTTCAATTGTTTTCTGAGACAGCATTTCTATTGAGACTAATCAGCTAACTGTATATATAGTGATATAGTACACATAGGCGTTTAAGCAACAAGCCAGTATAAATTCCATCTCTGACTAAAATAAAGTATACATAGAGCTAACTGATGTGAATATCAAATTAATTTCTTACCCTGACATTGTTTTGATTTCTTTATATTTTACATCATACATTAGGAGCTCCATTCATATACCAGTTCGGCGGAGATTTCACTGCGTAGTCGTTGTTACAGCAAGCCATCAGATCTTTAGAGCCGGTCCGTTGTTTTGAACAACTGGTGGGCAGCGCAGTGTTTACATTGTCAGAAGTGCAACCAAAACACGGAGCTACGTAGCTCGATTTCATGGGATATTCAGTTTTAAACATGACAGACATACACCTCCAGAAATTAAAATCACAAACTGTTCCAATGGTTTTGCACAACTTGTCAATTAATCCGGACGTCCGATCGAAAAGGAGACGTTTTTGTTTTGTCCGAGATGACTGCATCCGAAATAGTTCAATTTTTCTACTTCGTGTATTTGACGGTTTTACTCCGAGTTTCGGTGAAACCATGCAGATATTGAACCAATCTCGTCTTTTCTCATTTCAGGCAATCGAAAACATTTTCATTCTTTTTGTGATGATTCTTTAATGTTTGTTTAGTGAGAGTCATTTGTATCGCGCCTTTCGTAACTTTGACATAAACGGTGCTACGGTAAAATGAGCCGAGTGAAATCATACTGCGCAGAAAGATGCGCATAAAAAACTACCGCGAACGCCCTTAACGACTTTTTTGATTTTACATTCAAGATCTATTTTTAGAAACGAAAGAAAATGACGTCATTCTCGCGGGAAACAATATGGCGTCATCCCTATTATTTCAGAGGTGTTTTCTATTGGATAAACCCGATGTGTTCAGATTGATGTTTTGTAAGATAAAGTCTTGTTAGAAAAAGGAAACGAGGACCACAATCTTAAAGGCGATATTTTTCTATTATTTGAAAAATCGCCAACATGTATCCAAGACCAAGGTATCGCTTTACTAAAAGACTATGGGAAACGGTTTGCCCAAGTCGAAACTGATAGACATGGATTATACGTGTATCCTAAATGAAAATGCGTTATTGTCATGTGATACGCCATTTCAAGCGTCTCGGAGAAACGATTCCATTGATGTGTTACTATGAAATACTGCTTAGCCCAAAATTGAAATAAAGGTAAATGTTGTTTGAACTTAAGGAAAATTTAAGCATAAAAAGTCATTTAGTAAAACGATACCCAAGTCTTTAATTCTGGACACCGTCACTAAAGTTTCTAAAAGGCAATTTATTAGTCAACATTAACACAACAACCGTTGGCAGTTGCACATTATTTACGGCTGTCGGGATATTCTTACATATGCAAAGGTCGGGTTGACCGCTTCCCACGTATTTAACCTCTGAGCCCTAATTGTAATACTTAAATAGGGTCCAATTGAACGTTTTTAGCCTCTGACGCCGCATTATAATACTCAAATAGGGTCCAATTGATTAGTCAATTTGTGGTTCAAAGTGATGTACTCGTATCAATCGTATCTACTCGGCAATCCCCGTAACAAGTCGGTAGATATACCTCGTAGGCAGTACATGAATACACCAGAAATCCTGGGGTAATTCGCCTTATTTCCGGCGGCTAACGCAAAATGCACACAGGCACTAAATATGTATTTAAATACACGCAAATTGGTTATACAACACAATCGAATGTTTTTTTACCCTTTTCAAAAAAGATGATCATATCAACACATCTTTGTTTCATATTTTGTCAATCAGCTCTTTTCGGCAATCCCCGGCTTGTGACGGGGATTGCCGAGTTGATACGATTGGCCCTTCGTTGCTGACCTACTTTCAAAAATGGCTCCCCATTACCTCCGAGGTTATTTTAAGAAATGGCCGAGGTGATCCGAATGGTACTCGTATATGTGTGACTGACGTCATCAAAATGAAAACTCATTACACCAGATTCGTACCATTCGCATTTCGATAGAACACGTCTCGAGTCAAATTCATAATAAACTCGGTGGCGTTGCCATGGCTGCAAAGTTACCCACTTAACCCTTAAGGCGCTGGAATCGACATCGTGCTTATGCAAACAGGTTAGATCCAGGCCAGCCGCCACGTAAATTGGCGACTGGCCTATGATCTATCCTGTTTGCTTCTCTGAATATCTTTCCTCAACAAGTTTGATCAGATATTTAAGATTTTGGAAAGCAGGCAACACCAAAATACATTTTTATAAAATTACCCAGCACACTAAGGGTTAAAATCCGGAACCGATTCATTGCACGCAACATGGCATTAAAAGACCGATTACATTTCTAACCCGTTCTGAAAATGTTCCATTAATCAACTGCCGCCCGCATTTTTTTGTTATGATCATTGGTTATGAGGGACATTTCCTCCTAATAAAGCCTGTTGTTTTGGACTTTTTCCTTGTTATTTTTGTTGTTGATACTTTAGTATTCATTCGGGCGAAAGAATGAATGAATGAATGAATGAATGAATGAATGAATGGATGAATGAACGAACGAATGAACGAACGAATGAATTGAATGAATGAATGAATTAATGAATGAATGAAGTAATGAATGAATGAATGAATGAATGAATGAATGAATGAATGAATGAATGAATGAATGAATGAAGGAATGAATGAATGAATGAAGGAAGGAAGGAATGAATGGTGTTTTAAGGCGCATCGGCAGCTTGGGTCATTTAGCGCGCATCATGATGATGTGGATAAATGTTTTTTAAATTATTTATAAGTTAAAATGGATATGGTTAAAGAAAAATAAATAAGAACTCGTAATGCATGAATGATAGTAGATAGAACATTTGTAAAAATCAAAGATTGTAGATAAATCATTTGTAATGAATATGTGATAAATAAAGGAATAGTTTGTAATGAGTTCATGATACTGATATATGTATGTTTGAAATGAGTAAGGAATCACAATTTGTTGTAAATTCCAATTTCTTTGATAAGTGAAATAATGAATTCAATCCTTACGGTTTCAAAAAGCTCATGAAGAGTGTTTCGGGGGAAATTCCATGCCATCATTAATCATTAGCAAGTGGAGGAGAGTGGTTCAGAGGTAGAGTGCCGGCCTCGGGACACGAGGGTCGTGGGTTCAAATCCTGTGAAATGCGGGATATGTCTTGCGACCTTTCATTAATCTACATTCGGCGCGGGTTCTTATTATGTATCCAGGAAGCAGAATCGAGAGCAATTAATCTAAGTTGTAAGACCATGCTTTACAATCGACGTAAAATAAAAAAGTTTGAACATAATTGAGGAACGTTTTCCCCATATTGGATTTCGTGACTGGTGAAAATATAAGTTGTGATTTACATATTTGTTTCTTTTAAATCAAATAAACATTTACACATAGAAATAGACATACACAAATTGTATTGACAAAAGCTAGCACAGCTTCTAGTCGTATGCAAAATAAGATTACGCATTTTATAATTTTATTTGAAAACTAAAGTACAACGAAAATAGTCTTGCAAGAAGAAACATTACTGCGACATATTAATTCAATGATTCCAATTTACGAAAAAAAAAATCAATTGTCTTGTTAAAATGAAGAATTTTTGGCAGTCAACAAAACCTCCCTTTTGATCTTTACTGCATGTCGAATCGATTCATCTACCATTTAAAACAGTTTGAAGACAAAACAATTGAAACTTATTAGAAGCATTTTCTGTAGAAGGACCGGAACTGTCGCTTATTTTTTGTTGTTGAAATTATTGTCATTCGCAATAGACTTTAAACATGTAAAGTGTTTGATTTCAATGGTTCTGTCGCTGTATAGTGAAATAAAGGCAAACAATGAAAAAATAAAAGATACATGTAGTAGTACTTACTTAATTTCAAATGTTATCTCAAAGAGACGAATAAGCATAGACATTTCTTGTCAAAAGGGTCTAAGAAGGGGAAATAAAAAGAAATACATTATTGCCAAGAGCTAAGAGATGGTTCTACTTTAGCGATAGGTTCTGCTGTGTGGAAGAGGACAAGAAACTCGGACGTATACTTTCTTTTTTCCAATAATGTTTTTACGCAGCAAAGACCCCGGTGTTAATCAATTGTTAGTTTTACAGATAACTGTTGCTGTAATTGCAATCTTTTCGATTTCGTTTTCAAAGAAAAGACATTGTAACAAATAGGCATATTGAAGAAGAATACCCATACTCCGCCATTTTGAAATCTATTCTTTTGCCGGATATCTTCGGTCGTTCTTGGTAAACATCTATCGAAATCGGAATTATTCGGTTTGATGCGAACAGTTCCGGCTCAGGCCGATGTATGCCAAGAACGATCGAAGTAATCCGACGTTAAAGCTCACTCCTCATCTCATATCTTGAAATTTTCTATAAGGAAATGCAATACATCAACACATGAGCCAATATTTTGCTAAAACCATTCCTTTCTCTCCTATTTCTGTTGGTTTGATTATTATTATTACATTACATTATTATCTTACATTATTTTTTAAACACCATTCAGCTATTCTGCCTAGGTCAGTGCGGATGTTCGTTTATTGCTCTGATGTTTCATTGTGTCAGTAAGTTGCACATTGACATTTTTGTTTGACTTGGACTCGAATTTATCTTGAACAAAACAAAGAAGTAAATTAATTTAGTGTCCTTATTGTAAGATGAAGGCTTTATTTGCACAGAGATCCAATAACCAGATGTGGCATAATCCATTGTCCTTATTACCAAGTCTGTCCAAAAACTTTATTAAACAAGCGACTTTTAACTGATATATACGATCATATAACAGGCAAGTGCAGAAAAATTGTTTGCATTTACGGAAAAATAAATCAAAATCAGATTTTGCAACCTCTTATAACCATATGAAATGTCGGTCTGGATCAGATTTTGTATCTTAGGTAAGCGCTAATCCGGTCCAGCTCTTTTTGCCAACCACTGAAGGTTCCCCAATGGCATATCCCGAGTATTGATTTTTTCCCAGAGAGCCACCCCACTTCCCCCCGTTGACCGTCTACCAATATCGTTGGTCTATCGTTCCCCAATAGCGGCATCAAATAACATCGAAGTTTGCTCGCTGATTGAATTATGAAGAAAAAAAATAATAGGAAACGTTACTGTCTCATTGCAGTCTCGTAGGATAAAATATCTCCGTTAAATAGTCCGTCGTCTTCGGAGAGCGCTATCCGCTTCCGTTGGAGTGGCGTTTTTATATTTCCTGACCCACAATTCTGTATTTGGGCGCAGTTTCTATGTATTTGTGTATAGTTGGATGTGTTCGGTTAAATCGGAATTATATATAGAAAATGATCGTATCGGTAAAAAGTGAAAAAAGGAAAATATTTATTAAATGTGATTGATATGTTTACTAGAAGTGGTAATTTTGGTTTGTGGATTTTATGGTGAATATCAGATGTGTGACTTTTTTGTGTTTTATTTTTTTGTGCGCTCGGAAAAATTAGGAATATATTTCATTCCGATATTCAACGATTGTTATCTACCAGGATGTTAAAGCAAACGTAAAAATGGTAAACCTTTTTATTTCAATTTGGCATACTGCATTTTACAGTGTGGTGGGTCATATTTCTTTTTATCATTTCGTCATCAATATTTTGAATAAAAGAAAGGACAAAAAGAAGAAAAAAAAATAGCTACACTATATTGGCCATTTTAAATGTACACACCGTTACATATTTCAATTTCCATCTTCATTTGCCCCAAACATTGAATAGAAGAGAAAAGAATAGAACAGAAAAAAAATTGAAGACAAAGGCCTATACAATATGTATATTAAAACACATGCGCTCATATGGAATGTTTCATGTAACTCAAATATTTGAGTTTTATAACTAATCTATACATTTTCTTTAGCGACTGAGATAAACTCCCTTGAAAGATTACTTAAGAGATACACATCGCCTTAGAATATCTGGTCAATTATATAAATCGACACACCAGCAACGCAAAAACGAATGTAACCTCTGTTTCATTTTTAAAGATTTTTAAAATTACGAACGAATTAACAAATGAACGAAAAATATTGCTTTCCCTACCACACACACATGAACGAAATCAAATCAAGTATCTGCTGCAAACAATAAAGTTTTTGCTAATTGTCATAGACACAAGGGCAAATAAAAGACTTCGTCAAAACATAATTAAATTAGTAGAAATGTATCTGAGTTTCACAAGCTCTAAGTTATGCTTTCTCTGACTTCTTCTGGGATTGGTTTATGTTCACTGGCGAATTTCTGTTGTGGGGTTGGATTTAAGGTTTACTAAGACGTTCGCATTAAGGCTTAACTATATAGCATTCTCTATATTCTTGTTGGTCTAGAACGAGATTTGAGCCCATGCAGAAAGCAGGCTGGAGAACAAAAGTTAAGTTTTTTTAGCAACTCATCCATAGCATTATTCTACAGAAAGGAATGTTGTTCCTTGTTCAGATAAAGTTACTCAAAATACAAACTGCAAATAAAGAAAAGGAAAAAAAATAGATAAAGTTCAAGTTCAAACATTTTATTAGCATAACATTTACATGTCGATGCTACATACATACATGTATACATTTACATAAACATACACATACAATCGATATTTAATACCATTATTATTATTATTATTACTACTATTATTATTATTAATATTATTATTATTATCATGATTATAATTAAGTAAGTCAAAGGCAAAAACAGAATGGGCCCTCATTAAAGGATGGTAGGTCATGCTTCATCGTGTTGCTCGATGTGCACACAGTCAAAATACTCAAAACGAGCATTATTTCCCTTTTTTTCATGAAGGTCTCTAGAAAACCTCGGAATGGAAATGTTACTTATGATACTCCAGTATTAACGTATGTCAATACAATACAATTGTACTGTATTGTCAGTCGTTCCTTTTAATTTAGACTTGTTTCAAATTAAATATTTAAACAATGGGATGAGATAGATATAGTGTCTAAGTACGAACTTGGTGTAGCATTCAACCCTCTTTACCATAACAACGCATCACGTTGATTCATCTAATGTGTAGGACTTAATAAACCTCTGTCACCAGAGAATACATTGCGCATAACAGTCTCATTTAATCTTTGTCATAAAATTATTACAATATAGAAACTTCCATATTTCTGTTGTTTAAAGGCTCATAAAAGGAGATTAATGATATATCAATTTCTATTATTTGGTTAACTTTTGGTCAGATTTAATATAAATGGTTATCACCAGAAAACACAATCAGCACTACTTATATGGGAAAGTCATCCAGAAATGACCAAGATTAGCAAGTTTGATAATGCAGGTTGTGTGATCTTTCACCTCTGACCTTGACAGTTGATACACACATTTTTAAACCGACCAATGAGAATTCGTTTTTTTTTGTAAAATGTAAACAATTAGATCCTTACTAAACATGATTGAATTGGAGACAACTATATTTCAAGCACAAAATAAATTATGTTAAAGGAGTCTATTTAATAGGGTCCCAATGCATTCCTAAACTAATTCTCATGACTTTTATGAACATATAAAAGAACTTCATATATTTTTTCAGTAATTATTTGTACTCATCTCCTTCATTGTGCCTTTAAATTTTGAACAAATTACTCAGATAAAAAGATTAGTTCAGATCTGTTATATATGTGTGGGTAAGATTTAAACCCTTTTCCTCCTATGAGAAATTTGTGACTTGTTCAAATTCATAACAAGAGCAGACCACACAAAAAATATGAGTTTATCTAATTTTTGATGATATTTGTTCCAATAACCATCAATTTCTCATGAAGAGTAACTCATCCTGTTTGAATATTGGTTTCTAAAATGTGTCTGCAATAGATATGTAACAGTAAAGCCATTTTGAGGTAGGAGTTGTCGCATGACCAAGCGGTAACATAACGAAGTTGGAGACGGCATTGATTTATGAAAGTAGCTGGCATGTCGCTAATAGAGCCAATTAACAGCTGTTCCCAGATATAGGGGGATGCTTGTTTACCTCGATTTCGTTTTTCGTTTGTCAAATATTGACATTGGATCAGTGGGACATCCATTTTCCTTTTCAAAGATTTTTTTGTAAAAGTATTAGAAAAGAATGAGAGATTTTTTGAAGCCGTGTAATTTCGACCGATTTCCTCCGCTGAATTAGGTTAAGTGGGTTTGGCTATTAATTTGAATGCAGATTCTTTCATTTAAATGATATCAGACAAAATAACTTACACCATATTTAAAATAAGGAAAATGGTACTTGTCTGGATCGATAAAAGCCTAAATAGTGCACTGATATACCAAAAAATATCGCAATTGATATAAGATTAACTTTCTCTATTAATGTGCTTGATTTTTTTCTAAAATAACCTAATATACTAGTAACAAATTAACACACACTGGAATTCATTGTTGAATACCCATACACCTCCATTTTGAAACCCATTCCTTCGGCAGGTTATTTCGGTCGTGTTCGGTAAACGTCAGTCTGGGCCGGAACTATTCGGTTTGATACGAATAGTTTCGACCCTGACCGATGTTTACCGAGAACGATTTAGTAATCCGACGAAATAATGAGTTTCAAAATGGTTATTTTTTTTACCTTAAAGGCCCATTAAAGAAGATTAATGCTATATCAAACTATATTATTTGGTAAACTTTTGGGCAGGTTCAAATAGTTATCACCAGAAAACACCATCAGCACAACTTAAATGTGAAAGTTAACCAGAAATAACCCGGATTAGCAAGTTTTATAATTCAGATTTCCTGATTCCTCACCTCTGACCTTTAGAACCGACCAATCAGAATTCGTTATTTTGAATAAGTAAACAAACAGGTTGTTGATAAACATGATTGAATTGGAGACAACTTTATTTCAAGCACAAAATAACTTATTTTAAAAGGGTTTATTTAATAGGGTCTTAATTCATTCCTAAACTAATCTCATGACTTGTATGAACATAATAAAAGAACTACATAAAAACTTTCAGTAATTTATTTGTACTACTCTCCTTTGATGTGCCTTTAAATCGATTTATTACAAGACACCGGAACTATGTATTGTAAGGAGACAAAACCAAGTGATTTGTTGTACAATCTGTCTTGATAAATCCATACAATTCTAAAAACACAAGATTGATACAAAATGCAAAACATACTAGAATGAATGTGCATCGCATTTGCAAACCCAAAAGAATATATTTATAATACTAAGTTCACAAATGGCGTCAAAACTGGCTACTCTCCTTAGCAGCCATCTTGATAGGATATATTTACAGTGTAATACAATTACTTATTCTTTAATAAGTAAGTGTAATACAATTACTTATTCTGTAATACAATTACTTATTTTTTAATAAGAATAAGGGGGGGGGGAATAAAAACAAACGAAAGGAAAAAAGTACCCATTTCAGAACACATATTTGATATAAAGGACACATAAAAAACCCGAATTCCAATAGCTTTCCAGCAACACATGCATTGAAAAATGTGAACCGATAATAAGAAAATAAAAATCAAATGCCATTACTGCATTAATACGTTGTAGACTATATGCAAATGGAAAAGTACAAAATGGCGGCCAATTAATGGGGATTCTCACACTATGTGTACGTATAGACATCGTACCAATGATCCCATGGTATCAGCTGTTACTACTCTACATGATATCTCATCTCGGGTAAATCATTAGTATCTGTTGGATACTTGATTACCATTAATGTGAAGGACACCACTATACAATGGATTTCCGTATGTCTAGTATGGAATTCGACCATCTATGCATACATGTATTTCAGAACCTTACTCCTTCGACTAAAGTAACCATTATGGCTCACTGGTCAAATCCTCCTATTTGCTATCACGATGACGCTTTGTCCATTTGTTCGACTTTAGTTTTCATTTTCGGTAGTTCATCAGAGGATCGTCATGTGATAAACATGGCTAACGAGTGGAATTTATGCCCTTATACACAATGTAGTAAGGTTTTACACGTAGATATGTATGAGCATTACATTATTTTGAAAATATGTTTTTCAAAACAATGATGTACTGTTTTTTAAGGTAGAATACTCGTTACTCGCCATTTGAAACCTTTTTCTTTCGTTAGATTACCGCTCTCGGCATACACCGGTCGGGGTCGGAACTATTCGGTTCAGTACGTTCAGTTCTCGACTGACTCACAAAATACCGATGCTTCAATCAATATTATCAGCCCCTATATACTATTAGCAAACAGACTTGGGTCTTTACTGATACGTTTTAAGTATGACATCGTAAAATAAATGGAATAGTGCAATAAAATCTCAATTGAAGAATAATAATATACACATATTTATGATTAACAAGACATTTCTTCAAATAGTTAATATGTTTTTTATAACAAAACTCCTACGTCGTTTTTTAAGGCAAATAGGTTGGCACATGCCAAATGCCATTTGCTAATAACCCTTAAAATGGTGGGTAATTTTCTAGAAATAGACTTTTGTGTCGTCGTCTTCTTTCAAACAACCTTGATTATCTACTTAATTGTGATGAGGAAAGGTACTCAGAGTAGTAAACAGGATAGATCATAGGCCAGCCGCAAATTTACTTGGCGGCTGGCCTGGATCTAATATGTTTGCATAAGCATGAAGTCGGTTCCAGCACTTTAAGGGTTATATATTAGAATAACAATGGTACTAACGATGTTTCTTGATTCAATACGGCAACCCCCCCTAAAAAAAACGAAAAAAAAAAAAAAAAAAAAAACCACAAAAAAACCCAGTTTTTGGTGTCTTCCTCTATAAGTCATCAGTCGGGGGCATCATAAAATAATTTAAAAAAACTTTGGATGTGATGTAAAAAAAATCCAATAAAGGAAACACACCATTTGCTAATCATATAGACAATCGTAGCACAACTAGATGGCTTTCGTCTGATTGGATGTCATTCTGCTCATTGTTTATGGCAAGTCTAGCTAAGACTTCTCTGCTAATTTCAATTTCGCGACTACAGTTCTTTTGTTACAAGAATAACTGTGATTGGTATACACAGTGTACCATTAACTCTGTATTGAAGATATACTACCATGAACGAAAATTATATCTTTTTTTATTAATAACCCTTAGAATGTTGGGATAATGGACTAAGGTTAGACTTTTGTGTCGTCTGCTCTCCAAAAACTTAAATAGCTGCTTAACTTTGATGAGAAAAAATACTCAGAGTTGCAAACAGGTTAGATCACGGGCCAGCCGCCAATTTACTTGGCGGCTGGCCTGGATCTAATCTGTTTGCATGAGCATGAAGTCGATTCCAGCATCATAAGGGTTAACTTTCAGAATACCACGGGTTTTAACGATGTTTACACAATTAAGACGGCAAAAAAAAAAGAAAAAAGAAAAAAAAAGTCTTGGCGTCTTCCTCTATAAGTCATCAGTCGGGCATCATAAAATAACTAAAAAAAACTTTTGATGTGATGTTAAAAAATCCAATAAAGGAAACACACCATTTGCTAATCATATAGACAATCGTAGCACAACTAGATGGCTTTTGTCTGATTGGATGTCATTCTGCTCATTGTTTATGGCAAGTCTAGCTAAGACTTCTCTTGTTAATTTCAATTTCGCGACTACTGTCCTTTTGTTACAAGAATAACTGTCCTTGGTATGTACCATATACTCTGTATTTAATGTATACGACCACGAATCACATTTCTATCTTTCGTTTATATTAACGCTTATTATGCGAGGTATTTTTTTAAAGGTGGACTTTTGTGTTGTCTGTACCCAAACCCTTAAATATCTGCTAAAGTTTGTTAAGGAAAGATACCCAGAGTTGCAAACAGGTTAGATCAAACGCCAGCCGCAAATTTACTTGGAGTCGTTTCCAGCACTGTGATATTCTACTACCAGAATACCAATGGTTCTAACGATGTCAACACATTCAATACGGCAAAACAAAAAGGAAAAAAGAAAAAAAGAAATAAAAAACTTCTTTGATGTCTTCCTTTATAAGTCATCAGTCGGGCATCATAAACTAATTATGGTGTATCTTTTGAACCTTTATTTCGAATTGGAAGTGTATGTCCATCTTTAAGTATATATCAAAAGCGTCTCCCCGTCGAACATGTGTATAACATTAATGATGTGTAGCTGTCAATCCTTTCCTAAAATTGTCGATGTGGATCCTTCATTTGTTATTGGAAAAGGTCTTCGACTTTCATTATCATTCATTGCTAGCCTCTCCGTCTATTCTTTATTGAACATATGCAATTGTTCAGTCGAACTTTTGTAAACCATTGATAGTGTCACTGTCAACCATTTATTTCCCATTGAAAGAGTCTCTGCCGACCCTATATTTCCCATTAAAAGAGTCTCTGTTGACCCTTTATTTATCATTGATAGTGTCTCTGTTGACCCTTTATTCATCATTGATAGTGTCTCTGTTGACCCTTTATTCATCATTGATAGTGTCTCTGTCGACCCTTTATTTACCATTGATGGTGTCTCTGTCGAGCCTTTATTTACCATTGATGGTGTCTGTGTCGACACTTTATTTACCATTGATGGTGTCTCTGTCGACCCTTTATTTACCATTGATGGTGTCTCTGTCGACCCTATATTTACCATTGATGATGTCTATGTCGACCCTTTATTTGCCATTGATAATGTCTCTGTCGATCCTATATTTACCATTGGTAGTGTCTCTGCCGGCTTTATATCTACCATTGATAGTGTATCTGTCGACCTTTTATTTATCATTGATAATATCTCTGTGGACCTTTTATCCATCATTGATAGTGTCTCTGTCGACATTTTATTTATCGTTGATTGTGTCTCTGTCGACCCTATATGTACCATTGAATATGTCTCTCTCGACCTTTTTTTTTACCATTGAATATGTCTCTCTCGACCTTTTATTTACCGTTGATAGTGTCTCTGTCGACCTTTTATTTATCATTGATAGTCTCTCTGTCGACCTTTTATTTATCATTGATAGTGTCTCTGTCGACCTTTAATTAATCGTTGATAGTGTCTCTGTCGACCTTTAATTTATCATTGATAGTATCTCTGTCGACCCTTTATTTATTATTGATAGTGTCTCTGTCGACCTTTTATTTATCGTTGACAGTGTCTCTGTCGACTCTATATTTCCCATTGATAGTGGCTCTGTCGACTCTTTATTCATCGTTGACAGTGTCTCTGTCGACTCTATATTTACCATTGATAGTGTCTCTGTCGACCTTTTATTTATCGTTGACAGTGTCTCTGTCGACTCTATATCTTCCGTTGATAGTGTCTCTGTCTACCCTTTATTTACCATGGATAGTGTCTCTGTCGACCCTTTATTCATCATTGATAGTGTCTCTGTCGACCTTTTATTAATCATTAATAGTGTCTCTGTCGACCTTTTATTAATCATTAATAGTGTCTCTGTCGACCCTTTATTTACCATTGAAAGTGTCTCTGTTAACCCTTTATTGACCATTGTTTGTGGCTTTGTCGACCCTTTATTTACCATTGATAGCATCTCTGTCGACCCTTTATTTACCATTGAAAGTGTCTCCGTCAACCCTTTATTTACCATTGAAAGTGTCTCTGTTGACCCTTTATTTACCATTGTTTGTGGCTCTGTCGACCCTTTATTTACCATTAACAGTATCTCTGTCGACATTCAATTAATCGTTGATAGTGTCTCTGTAGACCTTTAATTTATCATTGATAGTATCTCTGTCGACCCTTTATTTATTATTGATAGTGTCTCTGTCGACCTTTTATTTATCGTGGTCTTTATTCATCGTTGACAGTGTCTCCTTATATTTACCATTGATAGTGCTCTGTCGACCCTTTTTATCGTTAGTGTCTCTGTCGACTCATATCTTCCGTTGATAGTGTCTCTGTCTACCCTTTATTTACCATGGATAGTGTCTCTGTCGACCCTTTATTCATCATGATTTGTCTCTGTCGACCCTTTATTAATCATTAATAGTGTCTCTGTCGACCTTTTATTAATCATTAATAGTGTCTCGTCGACCCTTTATTTACCATTGAAAGTGTGTGACCATTGTTTGTGGCTGTCGACCCTTTATTTACCATTGATAGCATCTCTGTCGACCCTTTATTTACCATTGAAAGTGTCTCCGTCGACCCTTTATTTACCATTGAAAGTGTCTCTGTTGACCCTTTATTTACCATTGTTTGTGGCTCTGTCGACCCTTTATTTACCATTAACAGTATCTCTGTGAACTTTCTTCACTTTTTATACTGTTGCCGTCGACCCTGTTTTAGCCATCGGGTCTTTGTCGATCTCATCTTTTTGCATTGCTAGTTTCATTACCAACTTTGTATACATCATTGGTAAATTGATGTTATTGATACAATTGATATCATGTTTACGAATTTATGTTTACCATTGACAGAGTGGGTCCTTAACTCTTTCGCTGCCGATTTTTCTCAGTGTCACTTCCTTTTTGGTATAAGAAAACCAAAAAAAAAAAAAAAAAAAAAAGAAAATTAGGAAAGACGATTCATCAGTGACAAGTAACATAATACATTTAATACTATTGATGATAAAAAAACATAGTGTTTGATCCTAATGAAACTTTCAGAGTAAAAAGAATATATGATATTGTGTTCGTCTAAACTATTCATTTACTGTTAACGTTACTGGTAATGACGTCTATAATGTCATGTAAACATAAACACATCAGAATGGTTTGGTCTTAAAGGCATTTTCTACAGTTTTATAACAAAATAATCCTTTCATAGAATTTTCTAAATTTTTGATATATTATTTAGTTCTCTTTTGTGAATTCAAAAATAGAAAGAAGAATGCAGGTTGACGAGTTAGTTTTTTCGTCAAATGACTGTTTCCATTGTAACCGTTTATGGCAAAAATGTTAAAATGACCATACCATCTTCAAAGGAAACAAAATAATTGCTGGAAGGTTTATCAGCACAAAAAACAAAAAATTCATACATTCAATACTTTATAATTCAATATTCTTTTAAACCATTACAATCTGAACAATTTTTGTAATCCAAATCAATTTTTCAAATTTTTGTTTTCGACAAAGGCAATGAAAATTGATATGTATATTACAAATAAATCAAGATATTTAAGAATTCCTTTCATATAATTTTCTTATTTTTCAGTATGTGAAGCAAATTTCAATCTTGATATACAAAATAATGTATATGTACAGTTTCCATGGTAACCGTATTTGAAAAACATAGATAAAACGACTAAAATAACTTTAAACTTGAAGAATAGAAGCTAGAGGCTCAATATGCATGAGAAATATATAAATATGTTAATAACCTTTCTTTTGATTTATGGATAATATGATTATTCTTTGAAAAAAGTTACATACAGTAAATTTTATCCGAATAGAAACGTTGATCCGACTACTATTCAAGTACCTCTTTGATAACTGATTATTATCTCAATTGGATGCACAGATGAAGTGCGCAGAAAAAACTACCGAGAACGTTCTTAACATAGGTACCTATTTCACTTACATGAAACTCAACTATCTTTTTTCAATTCAATTTAATTGTATTAACCCATTACCAAATAATAACTACTTTTAACCATTTTGTTACAAACGACTCTGGAAAACAATGTGGGAAAAGGAAGAATTGCTCATGACGAGCAATATTTCCTTTTCCCACAATGTTTTATGCCGTATCAGAATAAAATAAGCATAAAATAGCAAAAAGCAAACTTATAGCCATTACAAAAGTTATACATACATTTCAATGCATGCCTAGACAGCAACAGTTCATATTACCTAAACACTACAGTACCAATTACTATCTACTTCCGCTCTATAATGGATTATACTATTTATCGTAGATAGGTGGCGACAGTAAAAATACATTCGTCACGTGACTTTGGGTTGTTTTGTAAACAAAAGGTGTACATGTGTGTAAGTGGTAGGGAATTCAAGGTTAAAGGTTAATATAGGGATTAGATGTGTTTTTTCTTGAACGAAAACTAAAATGAAATAACCACTTACATCATTCATACTTCGATCTTGAGTCAGAATCATTCGCAATAAGCTCAAAAACGATGTCACTGGAAAAAATGCGCCGCCATTTTATTTTTCTCAGTTCGCGTACACTGTCAAACTATCTTTTTTTGCTTTAGAATCGACAAAAACAAGCTCTTTTCGTCATTTTTCATAACCGGGTTTAAACATCGTAAATGAATACGCACTGCCATAAAGCAAAATGATGTCACAAAAGTCAGAGTCGCAAAATATCAAGGTACACGACGGGGTAGTGAATTGCAGAAAGGCACGTTTTGCATTCTTATTAGAGCTCGCCGATGCGTATACCCCGCATTAGCCCCTGATGCTATGCATGGACCAGGGGCCCGTTTTACTAAACAACTTACGGAAAATGTTTGCGTAAGTCATAATTGATTAACATGGATAATATCTTCAATTAAAGTACAATATTGCAATGTGACACGTAATTGGAAGCGTCTCGGAGAGACGATTCCAATGATGTGTCACTTTGCAATATTGCTCAGCCCAATATTGAAATAAAAGGACTTATTGTTTTAGACTTACGCAAATCTTAAGCGTAAACTGTTTAGTAAAACGGGCCCCAGGACCCCAGGCTAGCCGATAGGCTAGTGTGGCATCGAAATTGTTTCAGTCAGTCGACACCTTTTATACACCTTGAAGGCCCATTGAATAAATCAAAGGGTATCCTTTATTTACCGTTAGCAATTACTTAGTCATTCTGTGTTCAACATTGATAGGATTAATAGTCTTTTTTACTGATAACATTTCACTCGAGCTTTCTTTTTTGTGATTATTGGTAACTAAGTCGACCATTGTTTACCATTGATAGTAACACAGATGAGCGTATAATACACTGTTGATATTGCATCGGCCATTTCACAATCCAAACGGTTCAGTTAACTCTTGGTTAACAAGTGAACGGTTTTACATGCGACCTTATGACTAACCACTGAAAATACATAAGCCTATTAATATTTTTATTTATATCAATAGTGTCTCAGGGATGTTTACCTTTGAAAGTCTCTCAGTCGATGATAGTGTATCCGTTGATCAAACTATTCACCAGTGATAGAGCCCAATCGACCATATGATCGACAACTGAAGGTGTTTCGCGTTTCGGCCGACTCTCTTGGCGGGGGTAAGTGCGCACCTTGGTGTAAAAAGGGACCTACCACCGTGTTCTGTGTGCCCTTTGTTTGTTTGATTTGTTTTAAATCGATTGTGAAGGAGGCTTTCTAAAGCCAATCGAGTCACTCTCGATGACTGCTTCCTGGAAAATACATCAGTAATCGCACTAGTTTGTGGGCTAGTCCCGGCAATTTTCACCTCGCCTAACGGGAATTTGAACCCGGAACCCTCGGTTTAGTAGTCCGACGCTCTACCGCTGTGCCACTGTGCCACTGTGCGTCCTGACGAAGGGTCTTTCCGTCGTATTCTGTGCGTCGCGCCCGTTCTAAGCGGACCTGAATATGCCTGTGCGTGTACTGCCCGGGACACGATGATCCACATATGGTACTGCATGCTCACTACAGTATCGCTGCTAAACTACGGGCTCGCACAACACACAACCACCGCCCCCATCGACATAGGGGCCATCTTCGATTCCGACGACTTCTACGAGGCCCAGAAAGTGTTTTACGATACTTTCAACGACAACCAGTTGGTGCGCGACCGCAATGTGAGTGTGGAACCCCGCGCTCTGGCCCTCACCTCGGATTTCTACGAGTCCATGCTCAGTCTGTGTACGTACATTGGCGAGGGAAACGTTCGGGTGTTGATGGTGGTGGGAAAGCAGCGGACGATACAGACGGTCGGACAGATTGCCCGGCCCCTCGGGATACCCGTGCTCGGATACACCACGGATACGGTTGTGGACAGATTTGTGCAGGTGAGTTGATAACCCATCTTTATATATTTATATATTGTAAGTAAACTAAGTGTGACAATGCTTTATTTCGTAATGTTAGCCCTCTGTCCTCATTGCTAAATGCTTACTAACGGAATGAAGGGCTTCCGTTTCAAGATGTATATGTATGAATCATTTTCCATTTGTCATATTGATGCGCAGCATGAAGCGGTGTTAAAGGCACATCAAAGGAGAGGAGTACAAATAAATCACTGAAAAAATATATGGAGTTCTTTTATTTTGTTCAATAAAGTCATGAGAATTAGTTTAGGAATGCATTGAGACCCTATTAAACAGACTCATTAAAAATAAGTTATTTTGTGCTTGAAATATAGTTGTCTCCAATTCAATCATGTTTATCAACAACATGTTTGTTTACATATTAAAAATAACGAATTCTGATTGGTCGGTTCAAAAATGTGTGTATCAACTGTCAAGGTCAGAGGTGAAGAATCAGGAAATCTGAATTATAGAACTTACTAATGTGGGTTATTTCTGGTTTACTTTCACATTTAAGTTGTGCTGATGGTGCTTCCTGGTGATAACTATTTGAATCTGTTCAAAAGTTTACCAAATAATATAGTTTGATGTAGCATTAATCTCCATTAATGGGTCTTTAATAGTGTCTCAGTGATGTTTACCTTTGAAAGTGTCTCAGTCGATTTCATGATTTCCAATGACAGTGTATCCGCTAACCAAACTATCCACCAGTAATAGAACACAAATCGACCATATGATCGACAACTGAAAACGTTGCGGTCGACCCTATTGGCTTGAGTCCCTTGTCAGTAAAGTAAGTTTGACGATAGCGACAGGATCAGTGGGCAGATCAAGCGGAAATGACGGCTTTTTCTGTTTTGATGTTAAACAAATTAACCTTTTACAAAACGCCAAATTTTCGACTGTCCCAAATAGAAAGAGTTTGCAGACGACCTTTGAAAATATGATGAAATTGGAACATGATCTTCTGATAGGGCATGTTACATTGTGGGAAAAGAAGAAATTGTCGTCACGAGCAATTTCTCCTTTTCCCATAATGTTTTCCAAATCTGTCTGCAACAAACTGGTCAAATGCCGTTACTGTTTTGAAATGGAGATAATAAAAAGGAGATACAATAAATGATCATGAAATTGAATACAAAATGACTACATGGCCATGATAAGTATAAAAGTAACACACCAAGATGATACCCTATGTGAACAATAATAAGATGAGAAAGTGATTGAAGAGTGTACAAATAACAACGATACTGTTTAAATGTACCACAACTAGGATGATCCAAGCTGTAGATGTGTAAATGAAATGGATCATTTGGACTAGATCTACCATTCAATTTACGGTCAGAGGCTCCACTCACTTTCTCATCTGCTGCACAAGGCTTAAATTCGTTATGTAAGCCATCTGCCCTAAAATGCTAAATTCATTTTTACTTTATCATATTGATGAGTGAGAGGACGCTAATTTATAATTTCGTTCAAGCTTAAGTAGTTCTTAAAGGGTACATTATCACAAGATATATTTTTTTGCTCACTGTCAGCGTTTCTTATCTATATTACAATGAGTGAATGGGCTTTTAGGTGCATCGACGGCTGTGGTCAATAATCGTGAACAAATAGTAATCAAAGTAGTTATAAGAATGAAAGTAACTTTATTGTTTGTTGATATAGAACTACTTAAGTTCATTCATTCGAACGAATGATAAATGGATACCGTTTTACTAAACACTTTACGCTTAAGATTTGCGTTTTACTAAACACTTTACGCTTAAGATTTGCGTTTTACTAAACACTTTACGCTTAAGATTTGCGTTTTACTAAACACTTTACGCTTAAGATTTGCGTTTTACTAAACACTTTACGCTTAAGATTTGCGTTTTACTAAACACTTTACGCTTAAGATTTGCGTTAGTTCAAAACAAAATTCCCCCTTTTTTTTTCAATATATAGCAAAGCAATATTCCACAGTAACACATCATTGGAATCATCTCTCCGAGACGAATTCATTGACATGTCACATGACAATACTGTGTTTTCATTTAAGACGCTATCTATGTATACCAGTTTAGACTTACGCAAACACTTTCCTTCAGTCGTTTAATAAAACGTTATCCTGGTATTTGAGATACTTGATCCTTTTCTTGCTCCTGTATGTTGAAGACATTTCAATAAAAAAGAAAAGAAAACATCGTTTAACCCTAACAGTGCTAGACCCGACTTCATACTTATGCAAACAGGTAATAGCTAGGCCAGTCGCCAAATATGTTGGCGGCTGGTCTGTGATCTAACCTGTTTTCTTCTCTAAGTATCTTTCTTCAACATAATTAAACAGATATCTAAGGTTTTGAAAAGCAGATGATACCTAACTTCTTTTTAGAAAACTGCCCAGCATTCTAAGGGTTAATTACGTAAATAATCGTCAATGACGTTTCGCGAAGGCTGCATAGTCTGCCCTTTGCGAAAACTGACACCCTCTTGTAGTAAACTTGTTTAAATATCTTCGATTGTAAACAATGTACTAAGGTTAACTGTTGAAGACATATATATGTGAACCCTTCACTCAAAAGAAGAAAAGGGGTGGAAAGGTAGAGGTAGAGCGTCGGTCTCTTGCACTGAGGGTCCCGGGTTCGAATCCCCGTTAGGCGGGGTGAAAATTTCCGGGACTAAATTACAAACCGACGAGAGTACTGGTTTAGTATCCAGGAAGCACTCGTCGAGAGTGGCTTTGAACAAGCTATAAGCTTCCTTCACACTCGATGAAAGCAATGAGGTATAAGATAAATGAAAATGGCAAATGAAGCATCTCGTTCAAATATCTTCTATGGTTTACCATGGAACATTTGGTACATTTGGAACATTTGAAACTGAGGTAAAATGATGAAGAAGAAATGCTCATACATGTAAACGCTTCCCTTCAAAGAAGAAAAAGAGGTAAACATTAACGGAAAAAGATCGATCGCAATAGCAAGCATTGTCAAGAGTCCACAGGGTCAGGACACACGTACTGTATCTGTCAAGTGCACGTGTTGCATACTAATTAGGTATATTTTGCATATCCTTCATATGGATATCAATGCAAGGGCACCAAAGAGAGCTTTCCTTATCAACGCCTTTCTTTCTTCTTCAAGAAATGGATATGTGCTTGACCTAGTGGTTTGGGTGAATGACATGAAATCCGGTTGCCTTGGGTTCGAGCCCCGACCGGAACGCTTTATTTACTGGATTTTCTTTGACCTAGAAGCCCTATTCTTATATTTGTGAAACCCTGAAACGTAGTTATAGAATTGACAATTTATTGACACGGTTATATATCACTAACCAAAGAAAAGTCGTTTAAAAAATACATTTTTTTTGTTTTATTGTTGTGTGATATTGATAAAAAGTAGTTATCGATAGCATGAATATCCAGGTAGAGTCAATATATCGAAATGTGTAGAGTATGTATGCAGCAGGCATAAAGACATTGCAACGCTTGTGGACTGAAATACAAAATTTGAAAATTTGCTGCTGCGATGATAAATCATTAACCATTAATAGGTCGTTGAAACCGTTTATTTCTTGCATCGTTGCATAGTGTCAAATAAAAAGTAGATATTGATAGCATAAAAATCCAGTAAGTGTCAAATATCGAAGTTTGTACTGTATATATGCAGTAGATCTAATAAAATTTGCATCACTTTTGGATTAAAATAATTCACTTCTTAGTTCAACACATTTAAAACGAACTATAATGGCTTCAAGTGGCTATTCTCCGTTACATATATTAGTACACCTGTTATACACTTTTAAAGAAATTATGGTTTATTCTCCTTGAATATTTGAACAGCCACCTTCTAAAAGTGAAAGGAAGACCCGCACCAAAAAGCTATGCATTGAAACCAAGGCTCAATTCAAACTTCAGTCGACTTCTGATATGTCTCCTCTCACTCATTCCTATGGGAACAATGAAACCCGAGCTAATTACCTATCGTGATAAATCAACATCGATTCGCGTACTGGCCGCCTGCCTTTATTGGGTAATACAGCGACACCACACCGTTCCAATTAACGCATCTTCTCGGTTAAACCAGTCTTAAGGCACCTATGGCTAAGTTTGACAGAAATCATCTTGGAAAATAGGGAAAATTGCTCTGAACGAGCAATTTTCCCTTATGTCCACGATGATTTCTTTTAAACATCACAAAGATACATGTAATGTCATTTCCTTATTCGTTGCTTTTGTCCCTACGTTTGTTTAATGTGGACAAGTCACTTAATAAGATTCGAAGGATTACCATTTAATACAATAAACTTAAGCTTAAAATGATTTATTTTACATCGATTGGGACAAAAGCTTGAAGCTTCTTTAAATTCACTCTTGATGACTGCTTTCTGGGTACTAAACCAGTTCTCGCGCCGATTTGAGGGCTAGTCCCGGGAATTTTCCCATCGCCTAACGAGGATCGAACCTGGAACCCTCGGTACAAAAAGCTGACGATCTAGCTCCGTACGACTGTCACCAACTTTCTTTACTACTAATATAATACTTTATTCAGTATTCTATGCACCAGGTTCAATTTTACATCATACTTCAATACATTTCTATAACATCATGACAAAATACAATTTTGAAGAAACAATAAGACAAAATGATAGTGAATAGGATTTGAGGGCTCAGTTATCAGAATTTCTTTTAGCAAAGATGTCCTAAGTAGGAATATATTTCCTTTAAGAAAAGTAGAACATAATCAATAAATGGGTGTCAAACGTCGGACACGACTGATGTTAATACGCATTCTGTTTGATGTGATTTTCTCCATTCTTTTGTTTAATACAATTCTCTGGAAAAAAGGATTACAGATTCTAGTTGATTCAGAGGAAGTATACTGATATACTCAATTGTTGTAAAAATTAAGATACGACGACAGAATTTGGGTGGGTACAAGTTGACTTTGGTACGAATTAACCTGCTTGCGTAAAAAGAACAGAATAGAACAGAACATACTTTTATTTAGACTTGTACAAAGTTCATCATTTACAACATATATAACGTACAATTTGATGTCAACATGACAAACATATACTGATAGTTACATAGTTATGAAAAGAGAAAAAATATATATTTAGTTTGTTATCTTTGTTATCTTTGGAGGTAAACATATACATTTTTATGAGTCAGTATTCAAAAGAGCATTCCTTTTTGTAACAGTCTCTTTAATAAACAAACATAGCTTAATTAGTTCATCTTTCTGACAGGTTTGTAATAGGATAGTAAATTTATAAAATGAAGGTCTTATGTAGTACAGCCGACAGCTATGGTGCAAATGTAAAATATATGCTCATTGCTTCGAATATGGCGCTACGAAACACATGCCCGATCATGCCAGAACACCAGCACTACGGTACACGGACAGCCATTGGACGCATGGTATACCTTTACAAATCTTGGTTCATTGTTACCTCAAAGATGGTCCGTGCTGGTTTGAATACAGGGAACCCCGGTATATTATCTAAAAACGGATGAAATGGTTTTTAACAAGAACGAAACTAATATGAGCCACGATCTGAGAAAAGGGCACGTAATGACATTTTCTTTTTCACAACTTGTATTTCTTATAAAAACCTATCATTAATCTGTGTAAGAAAGAAATAATTAAATTATGAAGAAATTCATAACAAGCAAGTTATGCCTTTTTAAAAGTAGGGATTTAAATAAGAAACGCATCAATTTAAGAAAACATTGAGTCGAAACATGACGTCGTAGGATTGACTATTACTGTTGGAAAGTGGTTTTTCTCTCAAGCCTAAAAGATTGAATTGGATGTGCACCCCATGCCAATCAAAGCAGCCATATGAAGGGTACTCCATCTTTCTTTAAGGAGTGGCTATTTCGACTTACTTTTGTTAATGTTCTAGTTGCAACAACAACCATTTCTTAAAAGACTTATACGAGCAGAGTTTCGTTAATAGTATGACTTCCACAAAAGCTTATGTTCAAATGATTAGAATATAATGGCACAAAATCTTCATTGTAATAAATGTTCGGTTTTGTTACCATTTGTTCTTATCATAATCATTATAAATGTTGTATTTTATTGTAAGACTATCAACTAAGATCGTAAAGCTTTTGATATTTTTACCAACAAGGATAAGTTTTATATGGTTTCTTGGCAAAACAAAGCATAATTTTAAGTATAATTGGCAACCGCTAATTCTAAAAAAAGTAATTTAATATACATCTTACGAGGCTTGTATTCGGATGGAAATATTGATGTTGAAGACCTTGAATTCTATTGATTAATCTCATAAGATGCTCTTTGTATGCAACTTTCAGCCTTTCTTTTTAACTCAATACACCAGTGTTTACATTGAACTATGATCGGGTTATGGTGTACTAACTTCATCTAACCCTTTACCAAACAGTAACGACATTTAGCCACTTTGATGCAGACGACTCTGGAAAGCATTGTTGGAAAAGGGGAAATTGCTCGTAAAGAGCAATTTTTCTTTTCCCACAATGTTTTCTAACCCTTCAGAAGATTTTTTTCCAATTTCATCACATTTTGAAATATCGCCTGCAAACTCTTTCAATTTGGGAAAGTCTAACATTTTGGCATTTGGGGAAGGGTTAAAGAATGTTGACAAAACTCAGGTAATGGCTTATTGTTTGTCCCTGTTGTACACTCTGCCTTCTGAACCTCTAGGATCGGCCAAAATAACAGTTGTTATTTTACGTAAAACGATGTTTCAAAGAAGGAGATAAGAGATATGAATCATTTCAAAGAGACCCGAGCCTGTTATTTACTTCAACAAACAGGGGCATTAAACAAATTACTGTCACGAAGGGCAAATGAAAGGGCTGAAATACATTCTTTACGTATTAATAAAGGAGGTAAAAGAAAAACATACGAAGATTTGAAGCAAAACATCATACTTTGGAAACAAAGAAAAGAAGCCAAAATAGAAAAATGTACAGATATGATTCAATTCATGTGCAAATAGCCATGGATAAAGACATCTGTTTCAGTTGTTCCTTATAATCCCCAGACCTAAGCCATATTTCAACCTGTAAAGACATTACATCACAAAGGGATTTCTCTCAATCCTTGTTACATGCGTATAAGTATGCTTAGCATAGCTAAAACCTATAAAAGTTGAAATATGGCGTATGGTTTTAGCTTTAATTTTCCTCTTTTATTTATATATCGTTTCTCCAAATCATATAATGAATATGATCATTAGAAACGCATCGTCTAGACAACACAAAGCGGCAAACAAACGATAGACTATCATTTGTAAGTTACAAAATACTGCTTGGAACAAAAACCCAGCAATTGTTCAAGCCCTTCACCTATGACCATTCTTGACCTCCTTCTCTTATTATATTTGCAGGAGAAATAGTATATTACAGAATAACTTACTCATCAACTATACGAGGTTGCATTTAACAGATTTCAACGTTTGGAAATTGAGTTTGGCCGAATTGGTGCAGTGGTAGAGCATCGGCCTCTTGCACCGAGGGTCTCTTCATTAGGCAAGGTGAAAATCGCCGGGACTAGCCACATATCGGCGCGAGTACTGGTCTTGTCTCCAGGAAGCAGTCATCGAGGGTGAATTTTATATTGTTTAAGCATCCTTCACAATCGATGTAAAATAATAAGTTTAAACACTCAATCAATTACAAAAATAACTATAAGAATGGAAATGTTGTCTAAAAGGCACAAGACCTTATCGCAATAGGCCTATAAGCGTGTTCTTGTACCATAAGACCAAATCCTTTCGCTTTTGATAGGACATCTAACTTAACGTACGAGCAATACCCTTTTTGATGGGATCTGACTCACATCCATTTAACGAATACACACGTTATTTAACATTTGTTGGAAATTGTATCATATGTTTTTCTCATTATTTGAATAATTTTTTTTAATTATCTTTATTGTGCTGATTTTCGATAAACAAATCCGTGTAGTTGTTTAGATAGAATTCTAAATGCTTATTTCTCAGATGAGAACTTGTGGAAACATTTCTCCAAGAATAAGACTGGGGCTAATCACAGGCTATTAATATAGGGATTACGAATGACATTTGTTGTTATCAAGGGCATACATCCGACAAAGACAAAGTACATATAGCATTTCAAATCCAAGCGGACTTGTTTGACATTGGTATAGGTACGTCTGCTCTAATGAACTTTCAACGCGATTTATGTAAGCGAATATTTAAAAATAAACATGTTTGTCTCGAATTAAGAAGTGAGTTATTCAATAGCCGATTGGGACCGAGGCGATACAAATGTTTTGTTTATGGTACGTTTTCGGTCGTTGTAAGGGATTATTCTTATGCCGTTATGGGTCTTCTCAGGAACGCTCTGCGTCACTTGTACCGATTCTCCTATTTACTCCTGTGGTATGTAAACCTTTTCTAATACGTTTCCCCTGATCTAGACATGCCAATGGTTCAACTTGAAAATAAAAGTAGATGACAAAATAGCAAGATATGTATATCCTTTTATATATATGAAAAAAACTATTGAAGCAAAATGATGTATACCAATATCTTCTTAAGTTGCAGAAGTCTATAAACAATATCTATAACAGATGCGTCGAAGTGAGGATTTAAACCATTTCCAAACAATAATAACATTTGACCAGTTTGTTGCGGACGACTCTGAAAAGCATTGTCGGAAAAAAAGAAATTGCTCTTAACGAGCAATCTTTCTTTTCCCCTCAATTTTCCCAGCCCTATCAGAAGATTATTTTTCAATTTCATCACATTTTGAAATGTCGTCTGCAAACTCTTTCAAATTGGGATAGTCGAAAATTTAACGTTTGGTTAAGGGTTAAGTTATAATGGATTAAACATTACTGGCAACAGCAGTGTCAAAGAGCAGGCCCCGTGTGTTAAGTGGGTTAAGGTACATGCCCCTGGTCATACCAAAGACCAATTCCCATTGATAGTAATGACCTCCTCGTTGACTTGCACGACATTTAAGGAAATGGGCATACAATCACGACACGGAAATAAGTATCTTATCAAGGGTTGTAGGAATTCAAATGGACTTCATTGAATTATAGTTCTTAACGTTCTAACTATTAAGCACATAGAGGAACCTAATGAATTGTGGTCGAGAGTGGTGCAGTTGTAGAGCGTCGGCCTCTTGTACCGAGGGTCCCGGGCTCGAATCCCCGTTAGGCGAGTTGAGAATTCCCGGGACTAGCCCACGCATCGGCGCGAGTACTGGCGTAGTATCCAGGAAGAAGTCATCGAGAATGAATCTAACAAGCTTCAGGTTTCCGTAACTATCCATGTAACATAGATAAGTTTAAACTTATGTTTTGTTACAGAGATCATGCGGATATAAATAGAGAATACGAGCTTTGGTTGGTGTCGTGAATCGGAAATGTTATCGGGCAAGGCGTAGGAATATTATCCGGTGAGCCGAAGGCGAAACGGATAATATTCCGATGCTGAGCCAGATAACCTTTCCTATTCAAAGACACCAATCATCTATTCTATTTATCCTTTTACCTTTATATACTTTTAAAAAACAAAATGTAAATAAAACACGTGAAAAAAAGCAGAGAATGATGTAATCATTACGCCATGTGTCATGGCGTTCTTATGACGTCATGATTTGTCACGTGGATGTGTTATATGGTTAGTGCCGGATATCACAAATGTTATACGGCACCTAGTTATCGGTCCCAAAGTGGCACTATTGACAGGATAAAATTAGACAATATGGAACCGATCAGCGGGCGGCATTGTTTTTCACTGATCGGATGTCAGTGTGTCTATAAGAGCTTATTTTGCTTGGTTTGTTACATTGGTAGCAGCGATGGGATTAAGGCCTCCTTATATCAGAGTTTCCTTTCCCACGTATCTCCCACGGGTGAAGACTCGGGACGAGTCTTTTCGAAGGTCGAAATTACGTAACGTTCTCGGAACGTATATGCCAATAACGGAACATAATGCGATAGAGAATATGCGGGTATTTTAATGGACAACACAACCGGTCAGTGGACGATAGTCTCTTTTTACTGAGCGGATATCATTGTGTCCTTGAGAGGATGTTCTCGGGTTGTTACAGTCTAAACTTTAAATTCGGTTCAAACCGTTTATCCTGCGTTGTGTAGCATCGCTGGTCTTTGTCAGCATGTGATGCCTTGTCTGTAAACGTAACACACTGTTTACCACTGGTTATGTTGCTCCACTCCTTTCGCACAGATGTGTGGTAAATAAGATAAAAGCAAGAACAATGTCAACATTTTGTTTTACCAAGTGTGATATCTTTGGACTCGTCATAGTTTAAACTATCTGCAGACGACATGGAATTGCGTGCTGAAATGAAAATGAATCTTAATGATATTTAGAAGAAAACATTGAGGCAAAAGTATGAATTGTGCTTAGGCAGCGTCAGATGCTTCAAAACGATACATTTTGGTATAAAGTTTTAAACCATTCGAAGACCCTCCTTTAAATAAATCTTCGTAATTGTTTAGAGAGTAAACACATTGTAAGGTGTACGGTTTTTCATTACAAGGAGTTCACACAGTAACTGTACATAGTTACGTTATATAGGAAATATATGGTTGGTGTTGTGAATCGGAAATGTTATTTGGCAAGGCTTAGGATTATTATCCGGTGAGCCGAAGGCGAAACGGATAATAATCCGAAGCCGAGCTCGATAACTTTTTCTATTCAAAGACACCAACTCTCTATTCTATTTATCCTGCTACCTTTATGTATTCTTTCAAACAAACAAGATGTGAATAGCCTAAAACACGAGAAAAAAAGAAAAAAATAAGTAGGGAATGATGTAAATATGACGTCATTTCGTTATTATGACGTCATGATTCGTCACGTGCATGTGTTACATGGTTAGTGCCGGATATCACAAATGTTATACGACACCTACTAATCGGTCCCAAAATAGCACTAGTGACAGGATAAATTGCGTTATCTAGTTGGTAATCGACAAAGAAAGAGGTTGCACCGTAATCTTTCTGAGGATTCGGTCAAACAGGGAAGAACCAGCGACACTTTTGTAAGAGAAATAGGATACTGCTATCTCCGGTAAGGGGTACTTAGAACGACCAAATGTTCTGCAATTTGATAATCTACCAATTCATCTAATAATAAACAAACCCTGTTTAACCTTGGACTATTTTGTACATTTGCCTGCCAATATAGAAACCAATTTATATCTAGACAGAAAAGTTAGTTTTCATTTATTACTTTGATGTGAGGTCTTTTAAAACACATATGTACTAATCATTTTAACCATCTCAAATATATTGATATTTGTACGTGATTGACTTCATATTTTCATTGTTTATTGCTGTTTATGCATGTAACTGTGAATGCGTTTGTATTATGGACATATGTGCCCAAGTTTTGACAAAATTTTGTTTTTTCATTTTATCTTATGACGAAACCAAAATTTACACTAAACATATGTCTCCTTTTTCATCTTATCAAGTCAGTAAATAGACAAACACAGGATTTGTAGAAAGCATTTATAGAAACATTGATCAAAGGAATATTGTCGTAGGAAAAGTCACTTTTATTTGAATTAAAGACAAGGCAATTCGTGACCTCGTTATTATTTCGACGTATAGAGAACTTTGACAAGAAGAATCTTGTAATAAAAATATTTTAATGCATTTTAATGCGTAAGAAATGAGGGCTCACGTTTATATAAACACTCGGCAATTTATATCATGGCGACATAACCTCGAACTAGTGAAATCCAGAAAAGCGGTTATATAAGTGAAATAATATTGCACATCCGTCGAATCCCATACGAACACATACTATCAGGATGGTCAGTTAACATAATACGATTTAAATCACTATACTAGTACCACGTTACAAGTCGTCGGCCCTTCTTTGCATTATCTCAGTTTTATATTGACCAGAGGGACAAAGTATGTCGCACTTACTGTCAATTGTCAGAGGGAACGGTTGATCTAGGCAAGGGGTCCAATCCGTGACCTTGTATTAGATACATACTAAATTTCAGAAGGATCCTTTGGTTAGATAACTGACTTTTTTTAAAACCATTTCCACAATAGATCTATTCAACCGGAATAACCACAACACCATCGATTGCATACAGACTTGCATACAAAACAACTTAAATTTCAAATTCGTTTATCCTAAGGAACATAAACAATTAACCCGTTCGTCATAACTGGTTCCTTAAATGATTCTGCTATTTGTTGTCACAAAGTGAGTCACATGTGAAGACAGGGGATTAAGGTCGTCTAAAATACAAAATTGGGCCGCGTCACGCGAACAGGGGCACTCAGACATAAATAAAAACCGCTGACTCAGCTCTTTCTTAGCGCTATTTTTCCAGCATCTAGTCAGGACAGTTATCATTTGTATTTATTTAAAGGTAGAACTCGATGTCGTCTAAGATGGCAAACAGTGTAACCCCAGACCAGCCGCCACGTCACTGACGTGGTGGCTGGTCTTGGGCTACACTGTTTGCTTTGTCCGAGTGCCCCTTTTCCCGTGACGTGGCCCATGTTGGATGGATATACGATACCCTTATAATTACTTCAATATTCGCGCTAATGTTGTCCTTATAATTATCAATACAAACTGCGCGCTATGTTTTTGATGACTTTGAGCATGCGGGCGAAATCTATGACGTTTCATTGATTTCAAATAAAACATAAACATTGAGAGTACTAGACTGGCCAGAAAAGTATTTAATTATCGACGCTTAATCACCGTTTGAGAGTAAACCCATTAGCGTTTTTTAATCTACACAATTGGGTGGCACTATGAAAACATCGGAGGTATATTGGGATGATGTGTCATTGTGGCCATAATATTCGAATAAAGATTGGCCCTTGATAAATTTCAACTTGGTCTGTAGCATGACGGATTTGGACAACAGGGTCCTGGGTTCGGGTCTCGGCTCGACCAACATTCTTATTGACGTTAAATGTGTCAATTCTTGATCGAATATTCCCCTTTTAATAATCTTAGTTATGTATTCCAAAAGCTTACGATTTGATTTGTGTAGAAGTATGTTGTCAGGTCATCCTTTGCATATACAAACTGGTAAATATTCTAGAAACCTAATACCGAGGGACGAAATAACCATATTTTCGCGTAATATGCATTTGACAATGTTTTACAAGCATTAGAGAAAAATATATTAACAGAAAATACTACACAAGAACTTCGTGTTATAGTTTCACTGTACTTTTACAGACCTGTCAAAGAGATGTGTTGATTAATCTGTGTTTGTATATCAAAGAAGCTTTTTCAACAAGGAATGCCTTTTTGAATATTTCCGTGTGAAAATATTTATGCTTATCTTCAAAGATAACAAAATATTGTTTTTCTTTTTTATATATATATATATATATGTTTGTCCCTTTGACACAAACTTGTACTTTATGTATGTTGTAGATGTTGTACTTTAGACAACTCTAAATAGAAGTATGTTCTGTTCTGTTCTATGTATCTTCCAACGAAGGGATTAATTTTCAATTGTCTTAAATATGACCCGTAACGGTTTTGCAGCCCTTAATTTTTATTTTATTCGTCCAAACTTATTTCATATTACGAGGATTTAATGCCAGGATGTTATAATTCTAACCTTCCGAAGAACTTACTATAGTCTTGCAATGTGCCTCTGAATAGGAGTTATAAAAAGTAATGTCCGCGTGCCTTCGTTTATGGGTGGATCGTTAAAGATCATGGACGTCATACACTAAATATATATATAAATGTATATAGGTAAATGCTATTGGTTTCTCTGCTGAAATGTTAAATTAATCTTTATTCTTTTATTTTCGAAAGTTTCAAAAAAGAATCCTATGACGCACAGAAACTTTAACTATCATGAGGGTTCTGCGCGGGCCAGTAGTTAAGGCATCGGTTTAAGAACTCGAAATCCTTGGTTCGAGCCTCATTGGTACCTCTGCTTTCGTGGGAATGTCTAATGACAAGAGACTTCATAGCCTTAACATATGTTTAAATCTTCTCTACTGTTCTCAGTATTGAATAATAATCTTTTTTCTGGATAGTATGCATACTCTAGAATGAACACGTTCATTAATGACCAATTACAGTCTAACTTGTGTTAAGCAACCACCCCTTTAAGCAGCCAACCTGCCTTAAACAACCGCTACAGAAAGTCCCATTGTTAGATTTATAGTGTACACCAATTTGTGTTAAGCAGCCAACCTGTCTTAAACAGCCAATTTACTCTGTCCCATAGGCTGGCCTCTTAACACAAGTTTGACTGTATTATATATATATAAGGGGAGCAAGCGGCTTAAAAAGCGTATGGTTACAGCAATGAATGAATACTGCCCGAATCATGGATAGGTATACACTGACAGCCATGATATGGCTTATACTTTCTATTGGACTCATGTTTCACGTCTAGCCCTTTCCCAAACAATAACGTCATTTGTCCACCTTTCAGAAAACATCGTGGGAAAAAGGAGAAATTGCTAGTAAACAGTAAAAAGCGTATGGTACAGCAATGAATGAATACTGACCGAATCATGGATAGGTGTACACTGACAGCCATGATATGGCTTATACTTTCTATTGGACTCATGTTTCACGTCTAGCCCTTTCCCAAACAATAACGTCATTTGTCCACCTTTTAGAAAACATTGTGGGAAAAGGAGAAATTGCTAGTAAACAGTAAAAAGCGTATGGTACAGCAATGAATGAATACTGCCCGAATCATGGATAGGTGTACACTGACAGCCATGATATGGCTTATACTTTCTATTGGACTCATGTTTCACGTCTAGCCCTTTCCCAAACAATAACGTCATTTGTCCACCTTTTAGAAAACATTGTGGGAAAAGGAGAAATTGCTAGTAAACAGTAAAAAGCGTATGGTACAGCAATGAATGAATACTGCCCGAATCATGGATAGGTGTACACTGACAGCCATGATATGGCTTATACTTTCTATTGGACTCATGTTTCACGTCTAGCCCTTTCCCAAACAATAACGTCATTTGTCCACCTTTTAGAAAACATTGTGGGAAAAGGAGAAATTGCTAGTAAACAGTAAAAAGCGTATGGTACAGCAATGAATGAATACTGCCCGAATCATGGATAGGTGTACACAGACAGCCATGATATGGCTTATACTTTCTATTGGACTCATGTTTCACGTCTAGCCCTTTCCCAAACAATAACGTCATTTGTCCACCTTTTAGAAAACATTGTGGGAAAAGGAGAAATTGCTAGTAAACAGTAAAAAGCGTATGGTACAGCAATGAATGAATACTGCCCGAATCATGGATAGGTGTACACTGACAGCCATGATATGGCTTATACTTTCTATTGGACTCATGTTTCACGTCTAGCCATTTCCCAAACAATAACGTCATTTGTCCACCTTTTAGAAAACATTGTGGGAAAAGGAAAAATTGCTAGTAAACAGTAAAAAGCGTATGGTACAGCAATGAATGAATATTGCCCGAATCATGGATAGGTGTACACTGACAGCCATGATATGGCTTATTCTTTCTATTGGACACATGTTTCACGTCTAGCCCTTTCCCAAACAATAACGTCATTTGTTCACCTTTTAGAAAACATGTGGGAAAAGGAGAAATTGCTAGTAAACAGTAAAAAGCGTATGGTACAGCAATGAATGAATACTGCCGGAATCATGGATAGGTGTACACTGACAGCCATGATATGGCTTATACTTTCTATTGGACTCATGTTTCACGTCTAGCCCTTTCCCAAACAATAACGTCATTTGTCCACCTTTTAGAAAACATTGTGGGAAAAGGAGAAATTGCTAGTAAACAGTAAAAAGCGTATGGTTACAGCAATGAATGAATACTGCCCGAATCATGGATAGGTGTACACTGACAGCCATGATATGGCTTATACTTTCTATTGGACTCATGTTTCACGTCTAGCCCTTTCCCAAACAATAACGTCATTTGTCCACCTTTTAGAAAACATCGTGGGAAAAAGGAGAAATTGCTAGTAAACAGTAAAAAGCGTATGGTACAGCGATGACTGAATACTGCCCGAATCATGGATAGGTGTACACTGACAGCCATGATATGGCTTATACTTTCTATTGGACTCATGTTTCACGTCTAGCCCTTTCCCAAACAATAACGTCATTTGTCCACCTTTTAGAAAACATTGTGGGAAAAGGAAAATTGCTAGTAAACAGTAAAAAGCGTATGGTACAGCAATGAATGAATACTGCCCGAATCATGGATAGGTGTACACTGACAGCCATGATATGGCTTATACTTTCTATTGGACTCATGTTTCACGTCTAGCCCTTTCCCAAAAAATAACGTCATTTGTCCACCTTTCAGAAAACATCGTGGGAAAAAGGAGAAATTGCTAGTAAACAGTAAAAAGCGTATGGTACAGCGATGACTGAATACTGCCCGAATCATGGATAGGTGTACACTGACAGCCATGATATGGCTTATACTTTCTATTGGACTCATGTTTCACGTCTAGCCCTTTCCCAAACAATAACGTCATTTGTCCACCTTTTAGAAAACATTGTGGGAAAAGGAGAAATTGCTAGTAAACTGTAAAAAGCGTATGGTACAGCAATGAATAAATACTGCCCGAATCATGGATAGGTGTACACTGACAGCCATGATATGGCTTATACTTTCTATTGGACTCATGTTTCACGTCTAGCCCTTTCCCAAACAATAACGTCATTTGTCCACCTTTTAGAAAACATTATGGGAAAAGGAGAAATTGCTAGTAAACAGTAAAAAGCGTATGGTACAGCAATGAATGAATACTGCCCGAATCATGGATAGGTGTACACTGACAGCCATGATATGGCTTATACTTTCTATTGGACTCATGTTTCACGTCTAGCCCTTTCCCAAACAATAACGTCATTTGTCCACCTTTAAGAAAACATTGTGGGAAAAGGAGAAGTTGCTAGTGAAGAGCAATTTTCATTTTCCCACAATGTTTGCTGCCCTATCAGAAGATTATTGTCCAATTTCATCACATTTTGAAATGTCGTCTGCAAATCAATTTGGGATAGTCTAAATTTTGTTGTTTGGGAAAGGGCTAGAAACTTAGACTGTTTTGAAGCAGATCAACGTTATTCTTTCGTGGGACGTTGACACAATTACGTCTAGCGATGGGACGCGTGAGTAACTATGGAAACGCACAGGAGTTACGGTAACAACACTCTCGTCTGTAATTGAAATCTCACCACGATGCCTTTCATAGGTAATTTGGCTGGATTGGTTGGTGGTTTATACTGTTTTCAACAGTGATTCAATTATGTCTCAGAGGTATGTATATCAATTATTGCTCCTGGTATTCCCTCATCACTGCTCCGACGTAATCCGTAGCTTTAAGGAGAGATATTCCACTTATCCGGATGTCGGCGTCACACATTGTTTAAGTTTTATGATGCAAGTTTGTTTCTTGATATACAGTGAACCCTCGTTTATCCGGACCCCGATTATCCAGATGTCTCGCAATCCGAACAAAATTGTAAGGGAACGGAATGATTGGACCAGTTTATTGCACACGACTTTTGAAAACATTGTGGGTAAAGGAGAAATTGCTCGTGACGAGCAATTTCTCCTTTTCCCACAATGTTTTCTGCCATATCAGAAGATTATCTTTGAATTTCATCACGTTTTGATATGTCTTCTGCAAACTCTTTCAATTTGGGACGGTCGACAATTTGGCGTTTGCTAAAGGGTTATAACTATACACCGCTCATACAGACCGTTTATGTCTTAATGTGAATAAGAACATGCTCTGCTTCATTAGTCCGGATTATTCGGTAAACCGGACATTTTGTTGGGAACGGACATGTTCGGATAAACGAGGGTTCACTGTAGTTGATACTAGGGTCATAATCTTAGGTCCCTAACCAGGTTTCATACCTCTAGTTTTGAGTTTAAGCATTTGATGCATCATTTTGTACCAAAAAGATCTTGGTTTAGTTTTAACATGCAAGTTTGTTGCTTCTTAACTACTGTATGTTATCGGTTGATACTTCACACATGTCTTTAGGGTCATAAACAAATTATAGAGCCCTTTGTGTTTGGTAAATCTTGACATCGTTGTACTTATACAATCGTGCTTTAAGTTCTGCATTAATGTTTTTTTCCTCTTAAACGACAATAGGGATGGATTGAAACTTTACACACGGGCTAAGGGTCATCCTTTCAGGTTACTGACCAAGTGCAATAATTCTGCTATCTATTTGAAGCAAATAGTAGCAGTTTTGATCCTAAAATATCTTCGTTTAAGTGTGTGATCATCCTTATATTTAAGAAACAAATTATATTTTACTGACCTATATCCCTCTTCGACATTATAAAATAGTCGAGCATGCTGTCGTATGGACAGCTCTCGTATTCCAAGCAACGAACTACTAACCCATATGTAAAAAAAGTAAACAATTTCAAAGCATCGATCTCTCTGTGATTGTTATATATATACACGTTTCCCAGACATACATGGGGCCAACAGTGTATATGCATATTGAATACGGAACCTTAAACCCATTGCCAAACAATAACTACATTTGACCAGTTTGTTGCAGACGACTCTTGAAAACATTGTGGGAAAAGGAGAAATTGCTCGTGACGAACTTCTTTTCCCACAATGTTTTCTACTCTATCAGAAGATTACTTTTCAATTCTATCACATTTTGAAATGTCGTCTGGAAACTCTTTCTATTTGGAACCTTCGAAAATTTTCCATTGGTTAAATGGTTTATTCGTTTAGTTAAACGGTTACCTTTATTCTTTAGCAGTGCTTCAAAGTATTTTTTTTTCTAAACCACGGACAACTTTCCCTCACGAAAATAAGTAAACACGTTCAACACGTTAACTTCCTGTTATAATATTTCCACCGAGACCGTTATGTACACGTTACTCAGACATACATGGTGCCAGCAGTGTCTATGCATATTTAATACAGAACCCTTAACCCATTACCAAACAATAACTACATTTGGGCAGTTTGTTACAGACTAATCTTGCTCGTGACGAGCAATTCCTTCTTTTTCCATAATGTTTTTGTTCTCTATCAGAAGATTTTTACCATTTTTATCACATTTTCAAATGTCGTCTGCGATCCCTTTCAATTTGGGGCAGCCGACAATTTGGCGTTGGTAAATGGTTTATTCGTTTAGTAAACTGTAACCCTTATTCCTCACCAGTGCTCCAATGCAATTCTTTCTTAGCCGCGGACTATTTTTCCACTTGAAAATAAATAAACAATTTTATTACGTCGAACATTCTGTTATAGAAAGATATCCACTGAGATTACACGTTACCCTGACAAATATGGTGCCAGCAGTGTCTATGCATTCCTATTACAGAACCTTTAATCCTTTACCAAACACCAGATTTTTGACTGCCCCAAATTGAAATAGTTTGCAGACAACATTTCAAAATGTCACGAAATTGGAAAATAATCTTCCGATAGAACAGAACGCATTGTGGGAATAGGAAATATTGCTCGTTATGAGCAATTTCTCCTTTTCCCAAAATGTGTCCAAAAGTGGTCTGCAACAAAGTGGTGAATTCGTGGTGGGTTTACTGTCTAACGCGCAAGGATATGATAAAAAAAGCTATGTGGTAAACCGGTTTTCGTGACACAGGGGAAATAGTGCGGTATATCCTCTGAAAGCTTATCAGAACAGGAATATAAACATACAGAAGTAATCTCGAATACCCCGTTGGGAAATAATCTTTTGGAATAAAGTCTATGCGTTACATGGTGGAAATACGATACGTATTTCTGATTATATGATCCTTCTTCCATATCGAATTGGGGATGAATAACGTTAACCTAACTTATGGTGGTGTAACGACATTTCTAGAAATAGAAAACATAAAAAAACCCACACATTTCCCTTATAAACACGTGTAATTTAGACATTTCAAGAAGCAGTTGTGACAAAGCAAGAAGTAATCTCTTGCTTGGAGCGATTTCGCTTTTTGATATCAATGGATTCTTCTCTATATAGTAAGCAAACTATGGTATATAACAATGCACAACTGAACTCTATTGTTGCTTTTATATACAGTATAGTATTACAGGAAAAGAATAATTTTAAGAAGGTGTTAAAATTACCATACGCTCTATCTTTGCTACATCTAAGAGACGTTTATTGGCATCGATTGGCTTATATTTTGTATTGAAAACGCTGAATGGCTGTAATTTTAAACAGCTGTAATCCTAATATTAAGTGTTTTTGACTATGGATTTATTTCATTGTTGTATAGTAGAACATGTCGAAGGTATTGCGATGTAATCTGCCTCATGTAGGTGGTGATTTTGGCGAGCAGTCTTTTGAATAATTCCACTTTTAACATGGTGTCCTTATAACACCCTGTTTTGCATAATGTTCGACGGGTGCGCTTTGCACTAACATGTGTACTATAATTGCTTATACGATTGTGGATACACCAATCTATGAATAGAGATAGTTTTGTTCTTGTTGTTTTGGCGTGACGTTACAAATTAGAACTAAAACCGACAGGTACGCGTTTGCACATATATTGTTCTACTACGAATACCTTTTTTAGATTTTTCTATTTGCTAGTTTGATATGGATTCAAATGTTAAATTAACCTGTTTCGTAGTAGTTACACGTCACAATGAATTACTGTGGTTAGACTTAAAAAACTATTTCCTTGCGTATGTTTCTACTGTGATGCGGTGCGTATGTACACAAAAAGCCATATGGCGCTGATATACGTCCAAGTACAGGGGTTTATCGTTACTGATGACACAGACCGCTGTACAGGATGCATTTTGTGTGATAATCAATCCACTTAAAAACATTTGGCTCTCGACCTACTTTTTCCTTACACAGAAACAGGCCAAAAAGTGGTATTCTGGGTTTCTTTGTCCCTACGTATACCCCGCCCTTATGCGGGTAAACGCATGGACGCGGGTACTGTTTCACTAAACATTTTATGCTTAAGATTTGCGTAAATCCAAAACAACATTCTGTCTTATTTCTATATTGAGCTAGGCAATATTGCAAAGTAACTTATCACCAGTCTCTGTGAGACACTACAACTGATGTGTCACATTGAAACATTGTACTTTCATTTAAGATACTATCCATGTCTATCCTTTTTGACCTACGCAAACATCTTCCATAAGTTGTTAAGTAAAGCAGTACACAGGAACCCAGGTACTGTTTTACTAAACAGTTTACGCTTAAGATTTGCGTAAGTCTAAAACAACAATTACTCTTATTTCAATATTGGGTGAAACAATATTGCAAAGCAACACATCATTGGAATCGTCTCTCCGAGACGCTTCCAATGACATGTCACATTGCAATATTGTGATTTTGTTTAAGATATCAACCATGTTTATCAGTTTTGACTTGCGTAAATATTTTTGGTTAATCCTTTAGTAAAACGGTACCCAGGTCTACAAAAGTGGCTGCATACAAATATACTATATTCGAGAAAATAGACAGGCCAAAATGCGCAATCTACATAGATTAGGAGATTGTATCCAATATAATCCGAACAAAGAAGTAGTCCGTGACGTAATATTGGCGTATGAATACGGCGGACTATACAACGAAGATACACGATAGATAAGGTAATTAGGTCTTATTCAGTGTGCCCGTCAGCTTGACATGCAATTCCCCTGCCGTATGCCTCTTGACGTCGAAAATGCAAGGCGAATCAGAATTACTGCGAGTCATGTCACAGGATTATATATTGAGACTTCTTTTATCAGACGATGAGACATAATTATTCATTCATAGCTAGCCATTCGGTGATCCAGTCAATCTTGTTTTACGATCCTGCGTGGCCCGATGGTTAAGCTGGCGGACTTTGAGTTCGAGGATCGCGGGTTCTACTAGCGCCACCGATATCCCTTGTTTAGCCTAGAACTGGTGGATACAAGTAAGCCGTTACATAACTGAAAATAAAATGTTGATAGGGCGTTAAACAGCATACAAACTAAAGAAGCTTTAAACCATAATGGTCAAAAGAGAGTTTTGTAGGACAAATAACGACCTCATAAGTACGCCACTCATCCAGAAATTTCAATTTAAAGCTATTTAAATGGCTTGCGTACTAAATAAAGAGAGCATACAGTTTGAATTATCTTTTGTACGCTGTTTTGTGGTAAATCTTTATAACAGGATTAACAGTTTATTCTAAGTCCGATTTATTCATTTGTATTCCAAAGCATATAAGCAACATTCTTCTTACTAACGATGGAAGAAGACGCCCGGTACTAAAGAAAATTTACCACGGATAAGCGTTTCTGTTTTTTTTTCCGTTACCCCTATTAAATGGTTTGCATTGAAGACATGACTAATTCTTAACTCCATCAAGGTGAAGGGAAAGGCCTACAAACTGATGCAACATCTGCTCAAAAGGTTATATAATTTCTATCTTTCATACAAGATTGCATTTTCCTTGATTAATATAACGAATGCAAGTAATTACAGAAAATGCAATCTCATGCAACCTCAATTACAGATAAAAACGGACCGGAACCTGAGTAAACGGCCTTGGTTGTATCTGCATATAATGATAGCCTGTGTACAGCCAATGGCAATTGTTGATCCTATTCAAAAAAGTTATTTCCTTTAGAGCTGATGGTTCCTGTATGAGAAACTTTGAAAGACAACATAATGTATCGCTGAAACAATGCGGTATTTCGTTGTTTGGTTGAACTGTTGCATGAAATACAGTTAGAAGAAGCTATTAGAACAATAATAGATTCATGAAGCGTCAACTTATCCAAGTATGTACAGCATATACGCTTTAGATCTCAATACAAATGAAACGCTTTAGGATTAAATCTCATGTAAATGCACTTCATACATACTCTTAGAATATAATTTAGCGCCAAACAATGGCTATTATTCAGTTTTTATAATCCAACACTGCAGCTGTTGTACAGTCCTTTAGAAAATTTAGTTTCAGCTTCCAACTTTTCTCACAAATGTAAAAAAAGCAGCTCTATGCAGAAAAAGATAAGCACCAACTTCATTTACAAAGCCTTTAATAGACAATCAGCTCGATTGACGAGTAAGATTATTTTGGAAACTGCATTCCCCTTTTAAGATGGTTGATATTTACCAAAAGTGCATTCCAATTACCAGCAATCCTCTGAACATGATGAAAATGACCCAAGACACCGCTATATGCAATATTGATAACCTTGGATTTATTATTAAAACTATTTATGAATCCAGTCAGATTTCAAATGATTGATGTTGTGGTTTGAAAGGAAATGCACTTATAGCATTGGTGCCTTCGTAGTCTAGAGGTCTAGAATGTATCTTATTTCTTTTTCCGAATGTGTGATACATTGATGTATTTAAGTATTTTATTGTTCATACACACTGTTTTTGTATACGACGGGAAGTCTATATGAAAGTATATATGATGAAAAATCTTTGTGTAGCACTGTTGTAATAGAGAGTATCTACTTTAAGAAGACGAACAATCAAACATCCACAATTAAAATCATTTATCAAATTGGTCTGTTGTACCTTTTCTTTATTATGAAGACACATGATATTAAAACACTTTTCAACTTATTATGCTACAAACGTTATCTATTTTAAGAACATGTATTATTCTGTTCACTGTTTAACTTCCATGTACTGTAGTGTTGCTGTTTGTATATATTGCCACATGGGTCTATGACCATCTGGTGTTAAATTGAATAAACTTGTAAACTTGTTGTATCATTGCCAAGTTGCGTAAGTTCAAAATCCTGATAACGGTGCTTGGGATTTCATTCGAGGTATTATCCTGGATGGTTGATGAAATTCCGATGTTTCTACTGTTACGTAACCGCCTCAGTCTCAACAGAATAGCAACAATCAATAAGGACAAGATCTAACATCTACGCTACTGAGCCGACTCTGTAGCTCAGTGGGTGTGGTCTTGGACTCTCACCCCGGAGAACTGGGATCGCATCCTCGCAAAGAGGATTTTTTGAGCTATGCTTCGTTGCAGACATTGTTCGTAAGACTACCCAGCTTGACCAACCCTTACGAGCAAATGTATAATTGATTTCTAATTCATCCGTGATGAGTCAGGTGTCTCAAAATAACTGTATAACTGAAAAAATGATGACGCGATGTTAAAGTAAATAAGAACAACCCAAAACAAATAGTATATTGTTAAATTAGTTCCGCACCATACATTGATAGAAGCATGCGCACGATATTTATCATTTAAAACACCTAAACCTATTGTCAAACAATAACGACATTTGGCCAGTTCGTTGCGGACGACTCTGGAAAAACATTGTGGGAGAAGGGGAAAATGCTCTTAACAAGCAATTTCTCCTTTTGCTACAATGTTTTCCACCCTATCAGACGTTAACTTTTTAATTCACCACGTTTTGAAGATTCGTCTGCAAACTCTTTCAAATTGGGACAGTCGAAAATTTGTCGTTTGGTAACGGGCTGAAGGTAAAAGGTAGAGTTTAAAGTATCACACCTATGTTGTGCATATTCACGCGACTTTTACAATTACCTCCATCCTGCATGTTTTGCTCAAGAAAATTCCGATAATCCGGCCGTGATACTTCAGAAACGTCTTCAGACCAAAGCCATTAACCTTTGAAAGTCGCCTGTTTATGTTCGGAAGTTGCATGATGTTTAATCTGTGTTTCAAGTTGTTGTAATCCTATGATCATATTTACATGGAACGGGTCGTTCAGACAAAATTCTATAGTTTCCCATGCCTACACGAAAAAATAAAAACAATTGTATAAGCGACTCTAACAGGCTACTTAAAAAGAATTGAGACAAAAGTATAAACAGTTTTTTAAATAACCTTTTTTATCACAGTTGATACTTTTACAAAGAAAATTCCGTTTCCTATGTTATCAAACAAAATTGACAGGATTGAACTAATTCCCTATATGATATAAAGCTGGTAAGATTTGCCATGACCAGTCATAAGATAAAAATAATACCAAAAGCATCCAGATTTTTCTGAAGAAAATTAGATACGTAGTAAGGACGAACCTCAAACAAACAACAATAATGTAAAAGAACAAAAAAAAAAAAAAAAAGAAAGAAGAAAACAATCCATACGAATTCCCCATCACAGGGAAAGGGATGAGAATAATTGGACATTTGGTTGCGTATACGGCCTACTACAGACAATGGCGGCGGACAATGATTCATTGAAAAATAAGACCGGAATTCATTATGCCATCTTGACATGATAAACCCATTATCCAGTCACGATGAGAACTCCATAATCCGAGAAAAATCTCCACTTCTCGTAAAATGGGTATCTATGTTATAGCCCTTCGCCGTACGAGAAACGTGGGATGTTTTGAACGTTTGGAAAGATCGTAAGTTACAAGTTACAAGTCCTTTATTTGACAATAAGGCCTCCGGCCCATCGTACCACATATATAATACAATAAGTGACATATGTCTAGAGTTGCGATAACCCTTCGTTTTCTTCGAAAAGGACGCAGCCCCAGCTTGTTACAGGCGTAGATTACGTCTTTATGGGAGGAAGCTAAATAAACTAAAGAAAGAAAATCAAATAAAGTTAATAAACAAAGATCTTTAAACATTTAGTAATCTGTAAATGGCGGATGAAACTGGTGCATATTAGAAGGACATGCTCTAGCATACATGTACTGGAATAATGTTGACGCGATATAAAACCTCATACAAATACCAAACAAATTAAACGAATTTACATGGGGGAAAGTGTAAAACAACCAAAACCATCGCCTAAATTATTCTGCGGAAACCACACCAGCGAGTGGTTGGAGAGAGATTGTGTTGCCAACGGCAAATTAAGACGACGATAACTCTATAAGAAACTATCGATTTGCACCGTTCCCTTTCCTCGTGTTATTTATAAAGCAATTTTCATTTCATTAAAACTGACATGGAAATATATTATTTCCTGAAGTTGAGTGGCAGTTGTAATATAAAGCGAAAGTTTTGTCGAGAATTCCACAAGTTTTCTGGGGGTATCTCTTGGAATCAGGCGGGAGACCGTATCACTTTCCCCGGAATCTCCTTGGTTAACAAATCGAACATGGAAAGGAGTGAGTGTATTTTAGCATTTACCGAACTATTCTAGAAAGTTAGCGGTCACCTAGTGGGCCTTCCAGCCATTTTGGCTAGAGTACAGGGTATCATTTTACCAATCAAATTAAGGAAAGTATTTACGTAAGTCTAGCATGATAAACATGGGTAGTAACTTTAATGGATGGTCACTATTGCAATGTGACACGTCATTGGAAGCGTCTTGGAGAGACGATTTCAATGATGTGTTACTTTGCAATGCTACTTAGCCAACTATTATAACAGAAGGAAAATTGCTCTGAAAATAAGCAAGTCTTAGGCATAGACTGTTTAGTAAAAGGGTACTATGAACTTAAAGTAACATGGCCCCTCTTTCTGTGAGTTTAAATCACTTTTAGATGTGGGTTTCGTAGGGTTATAGTCTCCCACTTGACTCACTTATGTTGATGGTTCTTCCCGGCTTGAACAGCCCTTACTTCGGTTTCTACTGATTGTAACCATAACGATATTGAAGGTAATCATACACTTGATGCTATAGACGCCTCTCCTGTTGCTTGTGCGAACAAATACGATACTTACTGACACATGTTGATGATGGTTTTTAGGATCATGGTGACATTACTGATAGCGGGGATGACGATTTAGCTGTTTCTGTTTATATTGATGATAATGGAAAAAAGCTTTAGAGATTATAATGATGATGTCGATGATGTTGCTGATAATGTAGATTGGGCTGCTGATGATGATGATGATGCTGATGATGTTGCTGATAATGATGATGATGCTGATAATGTTGATGCTGTGATGATGATGATGCTGATATTGTTGATGGGGCTGATGATGATGATGATGATGATGCTGATATTGTTGATGGGGCTGATGATGATGATGATGATGATGATGATGCTGATATTGTTGATGGGGCTGATGATGATGATGATGATGCTGATGATGTTGCTGATATTGTTGATGGGGCTGATGATGATGATGATGATGATGATGATGATGCTGATATTGTTGATGGGGCTGATGATGATGATGATGATGATGATGATGATGATGCTGATATTGTTGATGGGGCTGATGATGATGATGATGATGATGATGATGCTGATATTGTTGATGGGGCTGATTATGATGATGATGACGATGTAGATTGGGCTGCTGCTGCTGCTGCTGCTGTTGCTGCTGCTGCTGATGATGATGATGATGGTGATAATGATGGTGATAATGATGACCATCATGATGTGTCTGATAATGCAGATGGGGTTGATGATGATGATGATGATGTTGATGATAATGTTGCTGATAATGATTTTATTCCTGATAACGATATAGAGAATAAAAGGTTAGTGACGTTAATGGGTTAAGTCTTTTGGGCAAGGCGTAGGAATAAATACCGAAGCCGAGCCCGAAAAACGTAACCCATTAACGTCACTAACCTATTATTCTGTTTATCCCGTTACATACCTTTCGAAAACCCAATTTCAACGAAACAACAGAGAAAACAGTTATTATATAACGCAAATGAGTATGCGTGAACAAACATGAATAGTAGTCACGAGACAAACCGTGATGTCATCGTGTGACGTCACATGATGAAAAATGACGTCACACGGTATTCTCTGTCTATGGTAGAGTGGATAAATCTTGATAAGGCATATAGAAAGGGATGATCAAAAAGGTATGGTGGTATATATATTATATATATTATATATGATCAAAAAGGTATGGTGGTATATATATTATATATGTTCTGAAAGTGTTCATTTTGGAGGATATGACATGTGTTTATTTGGTGTAAAAAAGTAATGAAACCGGAGACTTGGCTCTGTGACGTATATTTCCCTAACTAATCTAAATATAGACTTGTTCTAAAGTGCAAAGAGGCCGCAAATAGTTCCGAGTAGTACATTCGATTTCTTCAAATTTAGTGATCATCCAATGATGATTTGTAACTTGAAACATTTGATGGACCAAACAGTATCGTTTCATTTCATAGATTTTAACTCCGATTGGCCAGTGTTTGCGTCGCTTGACCATATGCAAATGAAGCAGGTCACATTTCAACTAACCGTGAATCATTTAGTTTTCATGGCACCCCTTTTCACGTCACCTTTCGCACCATGTAACGGGATAAAACGTTGTTGCTGATGGTAATGATACTGTTGTTCATGATGATGATTTTTCTGATAATCATGATGATGGTGATGAAGATAATGTTGCTGCTGATAAAGATGATGTTGTCGATGACGATATAGCTACGTAATATTTGACATTAGCGTTATTCCGAACGTGTGTTGATCAATTTGTTTTCCTACAATTCCTTTTATTGTAACACTAACCTTGAGTGTTAAAGTAGAAACAATAATTTTTCTGAAATTGGATTCACTTTAACTCATGTCTGCACGCAACGTTATGACGCGTATTCCTAATTCGTAAGTTTCTGTAAAGGGCTTTCAGCATTTGAGATAAAGTTCACTTTTCTTCAGTGAACGCTAAATAAGGTTATAATTAACCAATTCATAAGAAAAAACCCGTAAAAGCCTATGGTGTTTGTTTGTCACATGGGTTGTTGTCTCATTCTCTTATGCGATACTCCATCATTTATTCAACCTAAAGTTCAACTCCAGAAAACTGTGAATATAAAAGCATGAATAATAAATTATATTTTGTGATTTCAAAAAAGAAAAAGCATTGGCTACAGTAGAATTTGTATAACAAGAGAGTTATTTTGTAACAAGAACTTTTGATATCCGCTTCTTCAGGTTTTAGATACTGTACATATCAGATATTTTTATCTCCACAACTCCTCGACATAATGAATAAACTTGATATATAACATAAAATAATAAAAAACAGACAACATAGGTATGAGGTTATGTAACAAGAGAGTTATTTTGTAACAAGAACACTTGATATCCGCTTCTCCAGGTTTTAGATACTGTACATATCAGACATTTATTCAAAATACTGAAAAACGATATTTTAAAAATTGTGTCTAACTGTAAATGTGCGCTATTCTGGCTTTAATTGAAGAGGGGGAAAATGTGATATTCTGTGATCAGCTGCACTGGCTGATCGTGACATACGCTTTACCAAATTCTACCCCAAATAAACTTTAACATTATAAACAGTTTCCTCAAAAATATATACTATAGTATCACATACATTCACGTACGCGGTTGGTGAATCGTAGATTGATTTTGGGGTCCAAGACATGTCTATGTCTCGAGGCACTTGTAATCCAATTATCAAACAAAAGTAACCAATAGTGAATTCCCCGAGATGTATGCACAAACGGAAGAATTTGGGCCACGTCACGGGAAAAGGGGCACTCGGACATAGCAAACAGTGTAGCCCCAGACCAGCCGCCACGTCACTTACGTGGCGGCTGGTCTGGGGTTACACTGTTTGCCATCTTAGAGGACATCAAGTTCTAACTTTAAATAAATACAAATGTTAACTGTCGTGACTAGATGCTGGAATAATAGCGCTAAGAAAGAGCTGAGTAAGCGGTTTTTATTTATGTCCGAGTGCCCCTTTTCGCGTGACGCGGCCCATTTCTCGAAATCTTAGAATTTCTTAGGCTTAGTAGCTAGTTAAGACATCAATTTTACATTGACTATGGTGGGAGCTTGGAGCTTATCAAATACACTCTCGATGACTGCGTCCTGGATACTAAACCTATTAGTACTCGTGCCGATTTGTGGGGTTGGTCCAGGTATATTGCATTTCGTTCATTGTACACATATAAACGGAAATAGAATGCCAACGTAGATTGCATGTGGGAATTGTATGGTATTCGGATTAAAAAAAATGGCATTGTTTCAGAAATTCATCGAAATGTACATGAAGATTCCAAACTATAGGCTTGACCAGAATCAAGAATTACCATGGCGTTGTTCTTCTTATTTAGTTACCACAGCAACCGACGTAAAGGAATGAGTTTCTTCTTATTTCGAACAATTCAGTATTTAACATATAATTATCTTTGATTTTTCATTGCTTTGGCTTATCGAAATTACAAACTTGATATTGTAGAGGTTTGGTATTGAGAACACATGAGAACTTTCACCTTCAGATTCCATGGCAACCAAAGATTTTTATCGGTATCTTTCAAATTTGAAGCCTCCTGAGAATGGCTTATTTGTACTTGATAGTATTCCATATGAAATTGTAAATTCTGACAGATGTTTCTAATTTTACAAAAGGTGTTTTCGTTTTATGCAAATGATAAGGTAAATGTTGTAATAATTATATGCTGCCATGGAAACAGGTTCTCGTATTCAAATAAAATAGATACATAAAATGGGCGTCCTATCTGAGGTTTTTGAAGGTTTTTATTACTAAGTTGAGTTTCGATATGTCACATGGACGTTGAGTGTAAATTGTCATGATTTATTCTTGTTTTCTTTTATTTACACAGGTTGATTGATATGTTTGTATGTTGTATCAGTCCAAAAATTAGGAGTTTTGTTGTAAATCCTGTATAAATCAAATTATTTCTCAACTATCAAATAAGCCAATCCTAGATGTAAATTGGGAGACAAAATGTAACACAAAACATGTCTTAATATTCTTCTAATGAATTAATTATTTCCCTTTAAATGAATCAAAATAATGCATCATGTGCATGTAAAAAAAATGATATTAATCATGCAGTTTTGAACTTTCATATCGATAATCGTTCGAAGAACGATAAAAAGTTACGTACGTCTATTCTTCTAAAATCAGTTACATTTTTTCTTGGCGGTCATTAGTTCTTAGAATGCTGGGTAATTTTTCCAAAAGTGAATTTCTTGTGTATTCTGCTTTCCGAAACCTTGAAAAAAAAAAAAAAAAACGTTGAAAAAGTAAGAAACATGTTAACATTAAGAGGGGTGAAAATACCTTATTTATTTTTTTACGAATACAATTTTTACTTTTTCAAGTCATTTAAGGATAGGTTTCAATGAGCAATATTGCGAATTTTGTTTTCAATCAATTTCATTTTTGTGTGAAATTGAAGCCCAATAAATGGGGTTAGTGAACATTTCTCTTTGTGATGCCAGTTTTATACCATAGCATTAACACGTTATACGTGAAACTTTCCATCATCAGAAGCTTATAAAGTTGACTTATTCTAACCATTGACCATAAGTCCCGCTATGTTGTTTACTAATTTATCATCATCTCACTAATTGGATTGAAGGCATAGTTTAATGTAAGTTAAATGGGATAATGGGTTTACAGTAATTTTTTTCTAAATTAAATCAATGGGCTTTTTTGACCAAAACATAAAAATCAATGGGCTTTTCTATAGAAAAATGATTAAAATGAATGAAAGTACTGAGTTTTTGGGAAATTTTATGAGATTTTTTTGACCAAAAATTATCACTGGGTTTAAATACATTTTCACATACTATCATTCACAAAAGGAAGGACGGCAATAATAACGATAAAGACAGCTTTTCCTCCTTGCTACTTTTGGAGATGATATCGTTATCCTCGGTGTTTGTTAAACCCATTACCAAACAATACCAACATTGGCCCAGTTTGTTGCAGACGACTCTCGAAAATATTGTGGGAAAAGAAGAAATTGCTCTTAACGAGCAATTTCTCCTTTTCCCCAAATATTTTCTGCCACATCAGGAGATTGATTTTCTATTTCATCACATTTTGATATGTCGTCTGCAAACTCTTTCAAATTGGGACAGTCGAATATTTGGCGTTTGGTAAAGGGTTAAGCCTTACGTTAATACTTGTTTCAAAGTAACATCGTGATATAGCCGTAAATGCATTGAAATCGACATTGAAGACAATAGAACTAAAGTGAATGTGAAGGTCGAGGATATTAGACTGGTAATCAAATGCAAGCCTACTGACGCAATCTTGTTACATAAAGTGAAGAAACGAGACCCCTTGCAAATGGAGAGTAGTCTCTTTTTACGTGTCTTTATAACCCTTTTATTGACAGTCTCGTATGAAATTACTGGTTTTATTTGCGGAGTCTGTTCAACATGTGCTAGGTAAACATAAGTCTATAGCGATTGGACCTTCCCCCAAAAAGAATCAAACAATCAAAGAAACAAACGACAATGAAGCGTTGTCAGTGATCTAAGGTAAGGCTACTGGAAATGTTGTCATGAATGCCTAGTGCTTAAAGTGTAGGGCTTGTTTCACGGGGGTCCCGGGCTCGATTCTAATAAGTAGCACTGGGGGTTGTCGTGGTAGTGTCTTTAAACAAGACACAGCAAAGCCCTGCCTAGTACTGGTGAAATATAGGTAGGCCATAAAAGTACTGAAATACTGTTAATCCCTATAGTGCTTGAAACGATCTCATGTTAATGCAAACAGGTTAGATCCAGGCCAGCCGCCAAGTAAATTGGCGGCTGGCCTACGATCTAATCTGTTTGCTATTCTTAGTATTTTTCCTCAACACAACTATCAAAATATTTCAGATTTTGGAAAACAGGCGTCACAAAAATCTTATCATAGAAGAATACCCAGTATCAATATTGCGTAAAACCCCGCATTAACAAATAAACAAAGAAAACAGAAGTTTTAAACAAAGTACAACATGTACATATAACTGTGTTGACTAAATCACGATACAAGTGGATTGTTTATCATTATGAGAGTACGCCTTTCGGCTGAACGATGGAACGCCAAAAATCCTTTTCACTTATTGACACGCAATCTCCTGCTTCGTTCCCACATATATCAATGTCGAGGGACGAACGATAACTCTGCATGAGAGATTGATTGTTGAGGACAGTGGATGACAGTGGATGACAGTGGATGACAGTGGATGACAGTATAGAGCGTTGGCCTCCGGACACGAGGGTCCACCTTGCGACTTTTCATTAATCCACATTCGGTGCGAGTATTAATTATGTATCCAAGAAGCAGAATGAAGAGTGGTTAGTCTTAGTTGTGAGAACTTGTTTCACAACCGATGTAAAATAAATAAGTTTAAACTATGAAATTGATTGACACAGACCTATTGGAGAGTTAAACCTGTTTAAAAGGTAAAGGTTTGTTTATTAGAGTGTCACCAGTATTGAAAGGGCCAGCCAGTTTTGGCTTATAGGACACCTTTTACTGGTTATACCTCCGAACCTCTTTCGCCTGTCTGCTTTGCCAGGCGTCAAGCGGTAACTATTGAATTCAACTAGCTTGAGGCTCACGAACCGGCCATTTCGGAACATGTTCCACGCCAACATTCTCCTGCCACGCCTCCCGTGGGGCTTGAACCTTCGACCTACCCATCCCGAAGCTTACGCCTTAAACACTAGACCACAGTTATAGATGTGTATTTTGCAAGTGAGCATGACAAAGATGTTGCATTATGCTTGAACAATCATCGTCGCAATATAGAAATACATCAACACAAGAAGAGATTGATAACAAAGCAATGCTGATGGTAAATTAACATGTAGTATATCCTTCGCAGCATTCCGACAGACATTCCGCTTGACCGGCGTTGTGAATAAATCTGTAGCGTGTGTTATCGGGAAAGCCTGATTTAATTTCGGTACGGTTGCTTAACCCCTAATTCTATTCTGTCTTAGCCATGGAAAAATATGACAAATGGTAAGATTTGTGCTTAATGTCATTTTCAACAGCATTTAAGCTAAAAAGCGGTGATCGGGGCATCTTCATGACCCCCGTATTTGCTCCTTTGTATTCCATGTACAGTGATTTCTCGTTAATCCGAACACGTCCGTTCCCAACAAAATGTCCGGATTACCGATTCATCCGGACTAATGAAGTAGCGCATGTTCTTATACACATTAAGACATAAACAGTCTGTATGCACGTGTATACTTAAAACCCTTTAGCAAACGCCAAATTGTCGACCGTCCCAAAAATAATCTTCTGATATGGCAGAAAACATTGTGGGAAAAGGAGAAATTGCTCGTCACGAGCAATTTTTCCTTTTCCCATAATGTTTTCAAAAGTTGTCTGCAGCAAACTGGTCAAATAACTCCGTTCCCTTACAATTTCGTTCGGATTGCGAGACATTCGGATAATCGGGGTCCGAATAAACGAGACTTCACTGTATACAGCAGGTAATAGCATGGGTAATTGGTATTAGGGCGAATATGGCATATTTTCGTTTTAGGGCGAAGCTTATTTAATCTTTAATTACAACTGATCTTTGGTAAGGTTGTAGATATTTCCGACGCAATAAAGGATATATTCATCGCTTTAAAAGTCACCCAATTGCCTCTATCGGTTTGAACGTATAAGATAAATGGGTTTACTTTGAACTGGTACATGACATGTCTACAAAATCAGTATCATGTCTGTTGAAGTTCATTAATATGATAAATAAGCAAACAACACGTTTATACAATCCTCTATTCATGGAATATGTGTGGCATGGCATTTGCAAAACACACAGTTTGTCGACATTCTCTGTAGTTCGAAGTACTGTAAACAATTTTTCATTACCCGATTAATTGTTCTATTCCAACATGTCAGTTGTGTATAAAGTGATTTTCAATTAATTGAGCTGTCGTCTTCAAGATAATATTGTTGTTGATGTGAGTAGAACACTATACCACCATAGCGTCATATGGGAGATACAATATAGTATTGCGAAGTAATATCATTTCAATCACTCTATTTGTTCGTGGTTATCTGTCAATATTTAACACCGAGAAACCATTAACGGGGAGATATATCATACGCGTCTGATTTATGATTGTTGCTATAATGTGTGGGTATAACACCGATCAATTTAGTAATAATATGTTTGTCTAACAACGGTAAGTTTATAACAATGACATGACGTTAAATCTGTGGCAACTATTACCTTTATATCAAAGATCATTTAAAGCACTGAAATAAAGACATCACCAGGATGTGTTAGGTCGGTCGCTCAGATTTGAAAATTCTATATTTGAAGCAAAAAAAAAAAATAAAAATATATTTTCTTTTAATTTTGTCATTCTTTTCCTTCTAAATGATAGAACAGTGTTTCATGTGAAAGAATGGATTTAATATTGTCTCATCGATTTTAAAGATAAAAAGAATGTTGATTACTAAGGTTGAAGTGTACAAAACGTTGTCATCTAAGGCGGGGTTATTCTAACACCAGTTCGCACGTTTATTGAACATGATGATACGGTACGTAATGCGACACTATCTGAAACGTCAAGGTCACGTCTGGAAATCAAAAGTAAACAATTAGTAGTTTTCATTTGAACCACTTACAGAGCTCCACATACGGGAATGGGTAACAGTTTGTTTCCCCTCAATGTTTACGAGACGCTCGGGTGCTTCATTTTGGGGGAAGGGGACGGGACTGCGGTGGATTGGGGAAACAGGAGGGATAACCCCATCCCCCTTGATTGTCTTTATAAATACATCCAAAAACTACGAATCTTAACAATGCGCTGTCATTTGAAGAAATTTTGATAAGTATTACTCATTATTCATTTATTTGAAAAATTTCAACAGCAACAACTAAATTGGCGGCTGGTCTGGATCTAATCCGTTTGCATAAGCAAAAAGTTGGTTCCAGGACTATATGGATTAACGGCCTTTGACAAGACAAAACGATAATAGATGTCTAGGACGCAACACAACATATTATGTTTTGATATTCCTTAGAATGTGTTCTATGAACATATAGTGCTTAAGATGTTAATTTAAACTTATTTGTTTTACATCGATTGTGGCGTTAGCTTTATGCTTAGCAAAATCACTCCGGATGACTGCTTTCAGGATACATGACCAGTACGCGCGCCGATTTGTGTGGTAGTCCCGGCAATTTTCACATCGCCTGAAGCGGCTAGCACCAGGAACCCCAGGTACAAGAGGCCACCGCTCTACCACTGCACCACTGTCGCCCACAAACACATTAAATGTATTATATACCCGTGCTTTAGATCAACAGCTAGACTTATTTCAATCAAAGCATTAAGATATCATATTAAAACATCCTAATCAGAGTCAACACATCAAAAACCGGTAAGACGCCAATGGTTCTGTGAATAAACACGAAATTTTCGTTTGTAATCCTATTAAAAGCCATAATTAAGCAATTGGGATCTTTATAAACGGGCTCAGTCGGGCCTGCATCCATACTCGGTGTAAGAGAAGACGACTTTGGAGACTCCATTGGGCGATCAGATATCGCTCTGCCACCTAAGACCCAATGCGAAGAAAACAAGACGTCCAATAATGAAGTGCTTTGTTGTTCAACAACTCGGAAGCAGTTGGTCTCGTATGTTTTTTTCAAATGACATGACCTGTTGGTCTCTTACCTGCTACGGAGTACTTCCGGGTCGTAGTACCATTTAGACATTTGGAGTTTCGACTTCTTGTGCATAGTTTTGCTAGTAAGAGATAAACTGGTAGAACACTGATGTTCTTTCCTGTATAGATGATAGTCTTGCAATGCTCTCGTAGTTTGTTTTGATTGCCTATTGCAGGACTTTGTGTTTAGGATGTTATGTATGTACACAAATACCTTGGCTAGAATTGACATCTTGTGCACTGATTTACGGACGGTACTAGTACACTTTGCTCCGTAGAATCAAATGAGATGATTGTGGTGTCCACTTTTTTACAGTTTTTGAGAGTTTGATGGCCCAACCTGATATTTCGGTATATAGCTGAGCATAGAAAACACTATTCTTCACTCAGCAGAGTCTTGAAAACCCCCGATTAAACATTTGAACGAGTCAATGTGAATTCGAGATCTCAAAAGTAACATGTGTATGGCCTGTTTCCCTGCTTCATTTTCTAGACACCGTCCTGCGTAGGCGTATAGGCCGGGAGCCAGGCTGGTCTGAGAATATCGATTTATCACAGTAATCAAACTCTGCCGGAAACCAGCCCAGATTTCCGGTTCCGGACCTAGCTCGGCATGTTATGGGTTTTTGTTGTTTATTCTATTTCGGTTGGAATCATTTCCTATTAAAATGTAAATTTTCAGATTGCATAATCGGTGATGTATCAAGGATTATACTTTTTCAACTGATTATAACAATCTATTGAGCAAAATTATTCATAAATGGTAATTTGATTACTATCATTAGCGTTAAACCATTTCCCAGGTTTACTGCCTGCTTAACGTTTGCGACATCGTATAAAGACGACTAGTCACAATTATTTTAATCAAACGCTTTCAAATCAATATTATCTTAACAGTGCAATTATCACAACAATAAGAAAACAGTTGGTACATGTCTCCCTGCATAATAGGAATTGTATTAAAATATTAAAACCTGATCCTCATCAAATAGACAAGTACTAGTTTTCATTCGCGTTAAGCCGTGATATATAACAAACGATACTGAACACAACGAAACTCCACGAGCACGGAATACATATGCGATTAATTTTACAATTTTCCTTATTTATAGGACCCGTTTTAACGACACGCCATAAAAAAGCCTTAGTTACATATCTGGCAGTTTGCCTTTTGGCAGTTCCTAATTCATCAACACTCCCTTAGAGAAATGAATCCCAGACAATATAGTTCGTTTTTCGAGAGTGAGTCGGGTTTTAAAAAGGCGTCATTAGAAACATACTTTCCTGAGCAGTTCATCGTGCGGATATATTCTATTTTCTGAATGCCTTTTTACACTTCCTCATTGCTTACTTAAATTGCATCACAAATGCCAACAAAAATGGTAAGCGTAATAAAATGGGGTATATTGAGATATAGGCTTTTTCCGGAATTCTTGATACATCTCGTTCTTGCACCTTTAAGATCTTTTAAACTTAAAGGGGGTCTCTATTGCCTAGAGAATTGAGTGCTGAACTTGAATGCCGTCTTTCATTCACGTTATTTTAATTTCATAGTAAAATGATGATTAAGGGGAGGCAATTTCTAAAGATTAGATAACAGAGTTAGTTGATACTCATTTTGTTAATACGAATTCAAAATCAGACAAATTCGGAAAAATGGCTAGGTGAATGCCTTTGAAATGATAAATACTTTCATTACTTCTCAATTCATTCTTTGATGTATGCAATAACAAGTTTTCCATTAGGAATGGACTATTTTAAACCAAAACATGCGCCAAGAAATTGAAATAATTGGTATGCTATAATATGCCTCCTTTTACCATGCGTTTAAGTGCAAGATCTCCTAATGGCCGTTGAGTTTGTCGCCATTTCCATCTGTCAATTTATCGAGAAAACGCTATATCTGCAGCAAACTAGAACCGGCAAAGGAGGCAAATGTAATAATCTGTAATGCGGGCGACCTTTTCCGTACTGTCAACAGGAAACTATTTAGGGAACTTGAAGGCACAGTCACCACTTGCTTCTATGTAGGTAAACTCACTTTACCCCAATGTTTCCCACAGGGTCTGGTATGGTCCTGTGTGGCTTTGATGGTTAATGTGGTGGACTCAGAACTCGGGGTCCCGGGTTTGAGCCCATTCAAGACCTATAGTTTCGTGGGATTGGCGTTTGGCAAGTCATTTCAGAGCCTTATGGTATATTTGTAACGGTAGTGAGTCTAGATTTGAGATTCATCTGGCACCTCTGGTTTCGCGAGTGTCCTTTAGTAAGATATCTTTAACAGCCTTACTGCACATTCCTAACATGGTGACAGGAAAACCGTAACACATCTTATAATTATTGACACAACGTTCAGCCCATATGAGAAATAACGACATATCAAATGTAAGGAAATTCGAAAACAAGTATGTTTGTCAGTGCATCAGGATATCTATGGAGACGCAGCACTGTACACATTGACATACACGACGCTTTATAGTATTCTCTATGATCGCAAAAGCGCAGTGGAAGAGTTGGTACCTCCTTTTCGGAGGTAAACAAGTGAAGTGAAATCATCGACATGGCAATACCACAAAGAAAATATATAATTGTAATTGTAATAATAGCGTTCCTCATTGTAACCAATGTGTAGTTGGCTTTAATGCTAGGAGGATAGCGATCTAGGGGTAAAGTGTCGCCCTTGGGAAACGAGGATCGTGGATTCGAATCTCTTGATTTAGCGCGAGGGCCAAGCATCATATTTCAAAACGCGTTTCTTAGTGTATGTAAAAAAGATAAGTTTAAACTAAACTAGACTAAACTGGAGGATGTCAATTTCAAATAAAACAAAATTGGGCAATTTATGTTCTGGCCTAATAAACCGCCATGATTTAACGTGTAAAATTGTTGAAGGCTGTTTTAAACCTCAGTCCATACAGGTCGGCTTGTATAGATATATCTAGAGGGATACATGTGATTAGCGTCGATCGTGGAAAAAAGTGTCGAAATTTGGGATATCCTAACGCAAATTACGATCAACTTTTCCCCCTCTGTGATATTTCTATGGCGCAGAAATGAGGCTAATACCATTACCGTTCCTGTGTAGGATAACCTAATTGTGGTCTAACTCGATCCGGATCATTATCCATCCTAAACGCCTTTCTCTTTCCGAAATAAACTCGTCCAAATCCGAAACTGGGTCGAGAAAGTTCCAGTTACGAGGGGAGCTGGGTATGGGTTGGCATTAAATCTGAGTTTTAGAACAATGGCGTTTTGTCCTTTTGAAAGGGGTTTCGGAAATGATGCTCAGCTGGTGCATGGAACAGTCTGGCTGAAGCAGGTGTAAGGCAATGACCCTACTAAGAAAACCTATTTCGATAACAAGTATAACAAGGGTGCATAGCAACCATTTATTTCCTGAATAAATGTTGTTCTTTGCGTATTCCCTTTCCTCATACGGAAATCGCGAGTTGTTATTTGTGAAAGTAGAATGTTACGATAACGTTCTTCAAGTGTGGGAAAGTTAGTTTGATCTTAATACAGGGAAGAAATCGCTGTGGCTATATGAGGAACTGTTCATTTTGAACAAATTATGACATTGTCTCAGGTAGCTTTTATCTAAGCTAATGTTCAATAGGTGTTCAAAATCGTACAGAAAGACTTCAAAGCCATCAACATGAACAAGAAGCATTCATCAACATTCTGAAAAAAGTACCAATCCTTTTTAAGTAACACGTTCTGCTTTTCGTCATTTTTTCCCCAAACGTTTTTATGTAAAGCTCACCCTGTACACATTGTTGCAAAATCAAGTCAACTTAATATTGAAAGGCAAATACGGAGAGTTCGACGTACAGATGTCTGGAATGACATACCAATGTGTATTTGTACGAAGATTATTGAGAACAAAATATTTGAAGCAATATGCTTATTTATGTGTTGGATTTGATTGCAATGTGACTTTCAAAGAATATATTCGATAGGAGTATTGGCTTTAAAGGAATAAAAAGATAGAGTATGATTTTAATGACTAATTCGCATCAAACACACTCATACATGCCCATCAATAGAATAGTTAAGCATACTCTTTCCAAGTTATCACGAACCCTACACACTTGTTAGCATTTGCAAATCTACGCAAAAGATGCAAAGAGTGTTCAGATTAGTTCTCTTTAAATACCGATTGAGAAACAAGTTATTACATACAACTGCGTGTAAGGCCAATCACTCTCCAATCTGTTTCCTGTGTATGAGCCGAGGACCTGCTCCGAGTATATCAATGAAGTATTGCTTCTACCGAGAATATAACCTCCTACCCTTGCGCTTTGGGGCCAGTACCCAACCCTTGGCCAGTGTCCTACATAGAAAAGTATTTTCATTTCGGTGGTGCAGGGTATACATATATAATGGTAATATCCGTCTGCTAATTCTGCAATATATATGATGTGCAATCGCTCAACCAGATATGAAAAAAAAAAAAAATCGCCCGCTTTGTTGACCCAGCTCGATTTTCTGATAATGATCATCTTCCGAGAACTCCGTTTTAGTTTTGAAATAACTCTAACGGCTTTGAACGCTCGGATCCCGTCTCTCAATATCAAATTGAGCCAATAGACAGCGGGGAACCAGTTTGACAGCTGTGTTGACCTCTTCACGATGATATCATTTGTTTATAAGACAACTTCAGGGCATAATGTCCAATTTATGAATACACATTTGTGTCTAATGTTCAATTTGAATTTATTTGCCTTTGACATTGGAAAGCCGTTTGAAAAGCCTTAATCTATCGTCTTTTAATCCCTCCAACAGAGTAATACAGTTCAGTAATCTTGGTTTATTTACATGGTAAAAGGGCCACATAATGGGAAGCATTTGATGTACCCTGTGAGCAAACGCTCAACATAGCTGATCCCAGCTAGTTGACCAATCAGAATCGATGATTTTATATTGCAGTATCATAGAACAGACCAGAACAGAAATGAACCGAACAAGGTTTATTAGAACTAAAACATATAAGCTCATTATTCTTGAAAATACCACCAACTGCATAACTTTCAAAATAGTGCCATCTTGTAAACACAAATCAATATAACAAAAAGCATAAAAACCAATACAAAAAGTATTAACTTAGGTAACATCTCAGATTAACTAAGCCCTTTTTAACGAAATGTTTCTAAATAAGAAATATAACTTTAATGTTTGACTCCAGATTATCCTAGCATGCTAATCCGATGTCACCTCACACACTTTCCAAAGTGACACAGTTCGTTGTAAGAAGGCTGTGATTTGAATTAAATGTTCAGACCAGAAGCCCGGTTCTGCTCCAAGTAATTGCATTATAAAGTCCACAGCGTCGTTCGGGGAGAATTTTAGCGCTCTAAATTATTGAGCCGTTAAGAAACAGTGCTAAAACTGCGACAAACTACGCTACAGTTCTTGGTCGCCGTTCCTACCCTCGGCATAAGCTTTTTAATGACCATTTTCACTTAACCCTTTACAAAACGTCGAATTTTTGACTGCCTAAATTGAAAGAGTTTGCAGCGGACATTTCAAATTGTGATGAAATTGGAAAATAATCTTCTGATAGGGCAGAAAACATTATGGGAAAAGGAGAAATTGCTCGTTATGAGCAATTTCCCATTATTCCACAATTCTTCCAGAGTAGTCTACAAAAATGTGGTTAAATGTCTTTATAATAAGGTAATGGGTTAACTCGGTGTTTGGAATATGAAAAGCTGCTTCTGAATAAATCCCGTATTAAGGGAGCATACCCATAATCCGTCATTTTGAATGTTATTCTTCCGGTTTAATGCGAAAAGTTCCGGCCCCGACCGATGTATACTGAGAACGACCGAAGTATTCCGACTAGGGAATGAGTTTCGAAATGATGGATTAAGGGTATCTACCTTTAAAGGCCCATAAAAGGAGATTAATGCTATATCAAACTATATTATTTGGTAAACTTTTGGACAGATTCAAATAGTTATCACTAGAAAACACCATCAGCACAATTTAAATGTGAAATTGAACCAGAAATTTACCCAGATAAGCAAGTTTTATAATTCAGATTTCCTGATTCTTCACCTCTGAACTTGACAGTAGATACACTTATTTCTAAACCGACCAATCAGAATTCGTTATTTTGAATATGTAAACAAACAGGTTGTTGATAAACATGATTGAATTGGAGACAGCTATATTTCAAGCACAAAATAACTTATTTTAAACGAGTCTATTTATCTTGGTGTAAATGTATTCCTAAACTAAATTTCATTACTTTTATGAACATAATAAAAGAACTCCATATATTTATTCAGTAATTTATTTGTACTCCTCTCCTTTGATGTGCCTTTAAAAAGACAGAAAAAAGCATATTCCACTGACTCCTTTTAACTGCTTGCTTCTCTTGACCCTTTTTGAGACTAAACATTATTTTTTTCTTGGTAAGACCATTTTTTTGCTGCAAAGGGTTTTGAATTTCTGTGTTTGATTTACTATGATACACCCCGTACACAAGATTATACACATGATGTTACTTTAGTCGAATAAACTCAATATCCGCCATTTTGAAAATTATTTTTTTCGTCGGAGATATTCGGCCTTTCCCAGTTTACATCAATTTGTTTATAAAAAACGACCGAAGTACTCCAACGAGAGAATGAGGTTCAAAAGGGCACGTAACAGGTATTCTACATAGATGAATATCAACGTTACATCCAAGAATCAATGAAAACTGATTCAAAGTCTTTTTGAAGATGTCATGAGTTCAAGAGAGCACTGTACTCTGGTTCGTACCTTGAAATCACAAAGCCGTTTAGGTTCAAATCATGTCGGTGGGGGATTTTGACTATTATGAGAGTCTTGCGGGTGGCTGGGGGGACACCCGACGGTTTTACCCAGCTTTACCGAACGTTTAGTATACTTGAATAAGGTTTTTTCCCTGGCCATGGTAAGCCATGCTTTGCAGTTCTCCAAAGAGTTGGTTTCCCGATACAAAAGCTCTGTAAACAATTTTCAACTATGTTGCCACTCGATTTTTTCATTTATATTTGTCATCCAGATTTTAAGGATACCAAAACTGCCCGAAGCAAACTCAATATCATTCTGTACCAAGTTATTCACGTGTTTAATAAGGGACTTGCCTTAACACAGAGATTGGTGTCTGTCACGAGAATTCAAATCTACTTCTACCGTCAAACAAGACGAGTGTACAACACAATTGTACATTAGTCGACATTTCTTTCACGCATGGTATTCTGGAAAACTTAATTGTAAAATCAGCTAAAATCCAAAAGAAGATGTAGTTGGAGTCAATACAGAGAAAGGCGCAATATAACAGAAAAAGCTTCGAAAACAAACATCATTAAAAAGCACAATCATACACGAAAACACATGATACTTAAATGATGTTAGATGACGACGTACCACAATGGTGACAGGTGAAGGTGCAGCATTGTAGCAAAAGTTGCCATTCCTTATACACAGCTATCCTATGCTAAATAATACACTACGCTTACGAAACTGCTTCAGATCTCTTAAGAATACTGTGTGACAAGGGGACATGCCCTATAGTTACTACGGTTTCTTATCAACTTAGAGACTTATCCTATCTTAGAGAAATCGGAAGTTAGCAGTGCTTTGTTTTCTCGCCTATTGTTGCTTGCTTGTATCAATCACTGATTCCCGCATGATGGGTGCCTCCTGCAGGAAGGAATTGGTTTAAAACACCAGAACGACAGAATGATCCAATTTGATGCGGATTTAATGGATGGTTATATGCATCGTGCAGAGACACGAGACTCGCTTCTTCCCTTGCCCAAGAACTGCATTAACGATTTTAAATCAATTTGTCGGTGTGAAAATGCAAGAAGATCCTATCTTCTTCATTCTAATAAGTCAGATACAACATGTCTGGTTTGACATCATCGACGAGAAGCAGGTTCCCTCATGTGAGTTAAAGCAGATGTTATTCTGAAACCATCAACGCTATAATTGTTCGGAATTCGAAAATCATTGAATTTAACGTGACGGTGTCAAATTCAAACCGCCTTACACAGCTATATCCATGAACGTAGAGTATACATCGCTGAGTTGGCTATATCAACGTCTAATCGTACCTGAATTTTATTGGCCATTTGGACATGGATATTTATTCTTTCTGATGTTATTTATTCAGGTTTTTCCAGCATATAACCGCTGTCCATAGATAATTGTCCCAAACAAATTTACTCTTTAATTCAGAAATGAAAGATATATGTTGTCGCAGATCAACGTGCGTACGCAGAACCGGGACAATATTCATTTCAAGCTCTACAAAATGATCTGCCTCTATGGAATTGATCTCTGCAAACCAAATATAACATGACCATCTGTTTCGGATAGAAAAATGCGTTTAAAGATGGTGGCGACACCCAAAAGAAGCATCCATCAGTGCTGTAAAGACAACGAAACATTTTCTTTTTCAAATTACCTGGTCGAAAATGAACATTAGAAGGCATGTTTACGAAAGTAACTAATATATCTATTATATCAGATAGAACCTTAAATAAATCAGCATTGAATTTCATACATATCTGGATGACAATATTATGGTGGTAGTGATTTATAGACTGTAGCAAGGGGATATTACTGCAAACCCCTAAAAAAAGCGTCTTATATTATATTATCCAATTGTGGATGAGAATCTTAAGGTGTCAGTGATCGATGAACCGTAACAAGGGGAGACAACTGTCAGAAGTTTGTAATTATTTCGCGAACAACCGGTTTCTGCCGGAAATCCCCCAATTGTTTATCAGTAGGCCAATGAACACCGTGTGCCTAGAGAACGGCCGCCATGATGAGTGACGAATTGAGGGGAACGCAACATGTAATTCATTTGATGCGTTCTCCCCCCAGCAGAGAAGACAAGCGTTCCCATGGGAACGGATCCACGTCGCCGTTGTGATGTTTATTGCATTCGGTTAATACAGTCAGACCTCCCGTTACTGCCTCGTACCGATGTTACCGCGTCAGGCATCCGACAGGAACAGTTTTCGAACTATATGGGAAAGTTGTGTTTTTACGTCGTTTAAAAGTTGTTCTTGTTATTGCGTGGTGTTTATTTTGTCAAATAAATGATATCTTTACCAATTCAAAGCCCTTGCTTAGTACTGGTGACTCCAGGAAACCGACAACATAACTGAAAAGATTTTTACACCACTACAAACAAACAAACAAACAAACAAACAAACAAACAAACAAACAAACAAACAAACAAACAAACAAACAAACAAACAAACAAACAAACAAACAAACAAACAACCAAACAAACAAACAAACAAACAAACAAACAAACAAACAAACAAACAACCAAACAAACAAACAACCAAACAAACAAACAAACAAACAAACACACAAACAAACAAACAAACATACACACACAAACAAACAAACAAACAAACAAACAAACAAACAAACAAACAAACAAACAAACAAACGTGCTAAACAGTTATGCTGTAGCAAATACGCATAGTCAATAGACAGAAATTATCAACAGTACACCTGTTGGACAGTTTTTAATAAATCAACTTTTTACTGAAAAATGTCCTTACATCTGTAGACAAGCAATTTCTATAATGCAATGTGCTAGTTTAAGTATGTTTCGTTGAAAGTAACCTTAGAATGCAAGTTCAACGTTCCATTTGAATTTAACATTGCGTCAACAACTTACAGGTCATCTTGCAATATTTGGCTCATTAAGAGTAGAGGTAGAATTTTTCTTATCCTGTCACTAGTGTCATTTTGGGACCGAAAACTAGGTGCCGTATAACATTTGTGATATCCGGCACTAACCATATAACACATGCACGTGACGAATCATGACGTCATAAAAACGAAATGACGTCATGTTCACATCATTCTCTACTTATTTTTTCCTTTTTCTCGTGTTTTATTTACATTTTGTTTGTTTGAAAGAATACATAAACGTAACAGGATAAATAGAATAGATGGTTGGTATCTTTGAATTGCAAAAGTTATCGGGCTCGGTTTCGGATTATTATCCGTTTCGCCTTCGGCTCACCGGATAATATTCCTAAGCCTTGCCCGATAACATTTCCGATTCACGACACCAACCATCTATTCTCTATTTAACTGACCAGTAAGGCTTACAATGGTTAGACTCACCGACAATCCGTTAGTAAGCCGGTTTACTCCCGCTCATGCGAAATTTAAATATTATTCTTCGGTATTATGAACCATCGCAAAGACTGGCTGTTTGGCTGCACTCGAAGACTGCCCTTAAAAGTACAACCCGATGAATTCTTCTTAAAGATGTGGTGTTGGTTTCGACAATAACATGTATTTAACTTGTTTTTCGTTTGTTGATGAGTAATTACTGTTTATGATTAGTATTTGACCTTTTCAAGTGTTATCAATGCCATGCTGTGATCCAATGAACAATACAATTTATTAAGCTGTACGCCGACCAAAGATTCAGGCAATGTCTGTGTTAAAGTCTTTGAAGTAGCTTGAGCAGATATGTTTGCACTGTCATTTGATTATGCCTTTTACGATGACCTTTAACGATCAAATGACTGACGTCAGACTTAAGACATTTACTGGCTATGATTGAATTGTTATGCCGATATTTAGATGAGAGCATATCCGATATTATTCACTAGGGGTATGCAGGTTATTTCACAAATACTCATCCAAAATCGATTAAGTTTCAAATGTTCCCATCATGCAAGGATTATAGACGAAATAAAGATGTTTGCCAGGAAATATGTCTTTTTTCCGTATCTACATCAGCGGAAACCTATAATGTTTGCAATATGTCAACGACTTTTAAATGGTCTATCTCACAGATTGCAATATTTGCGAAACAAACGTTAGAAATGGGAGTTAAACAATCAATGTCACTTTATAAATAACCATATTTAATTTCTTTATTATAAAGATGCTTAAAACTTTCTATTTAAAAAAAAGCAATATGAGGAAAGCATTTCGGTCTATTAGCGTTTTGATGTAAAAACCTTTTTTATTTATAGCCCTAAAATTGTTTTCCTACTGACCAAGCTAGCGCGTCACTTTCTTAAAATGTCGACCAATCTCTAAATTTGGATCCCAGACGCTTTTACCTATTTCGACGATGCCGCAGGACAATTCTTATGGACTTTCGTTGGATTTCCTTTTACAAACTAAACCGTTTTAACATTTATCCATAGCTGCAAGACAAATTTGCTACATGTATATCTTTAATACCATAATCGATTGTGAATTGGGTTGAGAAACATATCAATAATCCTTCCAAAATGTAATATTTTGGAGCTATGATCATTTCATTCGTGGAGGACATTTCATCAAAATACATATCAAACTCAATCGGTGAGATAGTCACTTTAAAAAGTCCCTTAAATTATTAAATCGATTGAACATAATTTGATTGGTCAATAATGACAACTGTTTGAGACAAATATTGATATCAAAGTTTAAACTTACTTATTTTACACCGATTGTGAAACAAGTTCTTACAACTTAGATAAATCACTCACGATTCTGGATACTTAACCAGTACTCGCGCTGAATGTGGATTAATGAAAGGTCGCAAGGCAGAACCCGCCACTCACGGGATTCGAACCAACGACCCTCGTGCCCGAGGCCGATGCTCTTCCCCGAACCACTGTCCTCTAGCTGCCATGTACAGTTGATATCAAAAGTAATGGGCCAGACTCAGCCTTGATAAGATACGAGGAAATGGTATAAAATATATCACAATATTAAATGAGAACATGTTGAGTATACAAAGT
>OX401405.1:45415567-45500567 GCA_947846245.1 Cerastoderma edule
ATCAGAAGATCATTTTCCAATTTCATCACATTTTGAAAAGTCGTCTGCGAACCCTTTCAATCTGGAACAGTCTAAAATTTGTTGTTTGGGAAAGGGTTAAGCTAATACGTTTGATTTGTATACACGATATTACTGCTGTGTAGCTGAAAAGCAATGTAATGAAAATGAAAATAACGCTAAGCTACATATAAACTTCACTTTACTATCTTACAAATATAGTGCACTATGTATACACGTTCTTTGGATATCTGATAAGATTCTTTTCAATCCCTTGTAAAAGTGCAATCTTTAACCCTTTCCCAAACAACAAATTTTCGACTGTCCCAAATTGAAAGATTTTGCAGAAGACATTTCAAAAGGTGATGAAATTGAAAAAAAATCTTTTGATAGGGCAGAAAACATTGTGGGAAAAGGAAAAATTGCTCGAGCAATTTCTCCTTTCCCCACATTGTTTTCTAAAGTCGTTTGCAACAAAATCAAATCTCGTGATTGTTTGGGAAAGGGTTAAGAAAGAATACGTTTTCAACATTTAATTATTTAACCAATATCCTCTTAGAGAAGCGACGGAATACAGGCAACTGATGAAAGAGCGTTTTGCCAACACAATATTACGAGAATAATCTTTATAAATGTGTGAATTGCATGTTATTCCTCTTTAGGCACGATGGTGCGTCTAATAAGCAACGGCATCATGCATATTATCTTAAGATGCCATTGTAATAAATGGATTTCAACACTCACTGGTACTCCGAAGTCTTTCTTTTTTCCTTAAGAAGGGACTTTCTCGGCCTAGTTGTTAGGACAATGAACTTATTCTTCTTATAATGTTTCTCGTGGGACTTGGTCCGAAATGGCCGGTTCGTGAGCCGCGAGCTAGTTAAATTTAATGGTTACAGACTAATATCCGCTAGGCGCCTGGCATAGTGATAGAAGTTGGAAGGTACTTGGTATAATCAGTGTAAAGTGTCTCATAAGCCAAATCTGGCTGGCCCTTTCAATAGGGGTGACACTATAATAGAATAATCTTTACCTTTTTATATTATTTTCCATTTCATGAGTTTAAAGCAATTATCTGTTATCTGGTAGTATGAAGTCGGTTTTCCCTAAAAGGGACTTTCCCGAATAGTTTGGTAGGACCGGAGACATAGATAGCATGTGTTATCTCTGTCTCTGGTAGGACATTGAAAGTGAATAAACATCTTCCATCTCTGTATGCGCTTAAAGCGTTCTTCTGACAAATGAAGACCTTGGTATTTTTAAAAGAATACAAATGAAATTAAAACACAAACCTAAACAATTGTATTAAATTTAATTATTGATACGTTTCTCTACACTGGTGTCGCCCGTTTGGTAAACATATAACAAACACATTTGGCCTTCAAAGATGGTTAACGGTTTTTGCTGTTTATTTGGAAAACGATTAGCTACTTGTTCCGTCTTGCGATATCATCGAAATTGGTGAGAGAGTATTGAACCCATCGAAATTCTTCGATATCAAACGTATAATACTGTTGTCACAAATTCGTCAACTTTTATCATTCTAGGTACGATAACTATACTGGAACGTGTCTTACGTTATATACAAATAGGGTCAAATTTTAAATAGTAAGTACCTAGCTCACTATCTTCGCCATTCCATTTAACCCTTAAGTGCAGCTATTTCTAAGAACCATGCAGAATGTGATTTATCCATGGTGACAGAATTGCAAAATCTTTAGCCAGATATGTAGCAATTATGACCAAAATAAGTTTGGCCGAATATTTCTTTATTCCTGTTACAGTTGCCATGGTTATCAGCCCAAAATGGCAAAAGATAGTGATTTTTGGTCATTTTCACAATGAAAATACATACATACACAATACAAAAAAAAAGGTTTATTTGTCAAATGACTTCTTCAGATTATTTAAAAAGTGCCGGAACCGACTCCATGTTTATTCAAACTGGTAAGATCACGACCAGCCTACAAGTAATTTGGCGGCTTGCCTGCGATCTAATATGTTTATTACTCTGGGTATCTTTTTTCATCAAGACAAAGCATATATTTCAGGTTTTGGAAAGCAGACTTCACAACAATCTATTTAAAGAAAATTACCAAGCATTCTAACGGCTAATTACACACAAGACTAGCTAAATCATTCATATAAATGACCGAATCGTTTAAAAGGTTAGTCGTAATATACACGACATTTAATGCCATGTCTATAATGATTGACAGGGGAAGCGAATTCCCCACGCTGTGTGAAGCGGATTGTGGGGGGAGGTTTTTTTTGGTAACTTGGTTATTGACTTGATCATTACGGTGTTATTTACACGGGGAAATGGCCCGCTAACAGTGCCCACCAAATAGCCTGTCCATTCAGTAAATGTTCGGCTAAATTGGACAAGATCTTTCCTCGACCGGACATGGCATCCCATACGGAAACTTATCACCCGTTGTCGACGACTTAGGTTGATTCGATTTAAGTTTTTCGCGGTTTGTAATATTTTTTTATTGATACCGTTGTGGTCGACGCTTATATGCATGGTTCTTGTGTTTCTTTTGCTTTTAACAGCTGCTTGTTAACTGACGTGAGAACATTTACAAAGTAAAAACAAAATTTCGCTAAATCTGACAAGATATCAAGAGTTTTTCATTGGACAGCTGTCAGCATAACCCTGTTTTCCTATACAAACAAGTTTTTGTCGAGGCAATATTTGTCTCATGAGCGATGTTTGTGGGTCCAAGATTTCGGTTCAATATATAACCAGTTATTAATCTGGTGCAAATACGTTCTGTTTATGGATCAAATCATGCACGGCGAAAATAATCCGTATTACCATTTGAGATATAACAAGTACGGAAACTATTTCTTATCATATTCAACCGCAATTTATCAATAAAAAATCCACGTGTTCACTGATTTTATTATCTTAAACTATTAGTATAATATCTACAATGGTTTGAATGCTGATAAGGTTTAAGTATCATAAAAAGAAATGTTCGGGTCAAGTTTCTTTCTCAGGGTTTTGTTTTGCATCAATTTGCGTAAGAACACGTGTAACATGCGAGACTTTTGAACTCGCGAGAAACATCATTTTCTAAGGAACTCAAAACAAACATAAACGCCGGATAAAGGTTCTTCAATAACGCGCCATATTATAATAATGTTACATGGCACCCTGTTCACCCAGTCCATAAAATAACCTGGTGACAGGATTGAATATGCGTCTGTTCTCGATCTTTTTGACAAGAGTGTTGAATTCGTAATAAACATCACATGCACAAGGACCTCTCTTCTCATGCCATGTCTCGAATTAGTTTCCAGGGAAGAGTGTGTACATAGGATATAGGAAGAGGGAGACGGAGGGCGCTCTCGGCAGAATTTCCTAGCGAAAAGGACCTGTTAGCGACTCGAGTTAATGTCCGTCATAATTGGACATGACATCATCACATCCGGTTATGTCCTCGATAGAGACCGAGGGATTCCGTAATAAAAGGGTGGTTTTTTACATTGTACGTTGGGTTTGACAGGTGCGCGTTTGCACTAACCTGTGTCTTTTCGCTATAATGATTGTTGATAAATCAATCTATGATTAGGGATCACAAACTAGCACACAGACAGCATTGTGGTCGGCAGGTGTACGTTTACACAGACAGTGTTCTTCAACGAAAAAAAATTAAAAAAAAAAACGTTTCGTATTTGCTAGGTGGATATTGATAAAAAATGTTAATTTAACCTGTTTTGTAGTTATTATTCGTCACAATCAATTCCTTGGGTTGTACTTGGCAACTATTCTCTACGCATATTTCTACTGTGATACACAATACGCCATATCGCGCGGTGCTGCGTCAAAGAACAGGGGTCTTTCGTTACTGATGACGAAGAGCGCTGAACAGGATGCAGTTCTTTGGTTTAGACCTCGACGCCATTATGTTTATGAACTTTTAAAAGACCAGATCATATAGCATTTGTTTTCATTAGAAAGCATCTCGAAGAGATTTGGGGTCGGGACAGATTATTTTGTTTTTTTCTCATTCGAATTGTTTTGAAGATAGGTCTTGCATGACTTTTATGAACACAATTAAAGAAATCCATTTATTCTTTCAGATTTTCATTTCTTACCAACATCCTTTCATGGGCCTCTAAGAAATGATAACCACATTAGTGTAGTTGTTCGCAGCATAAGCATTCCGACTTAGACAATTTTGAGTTGTGTGCTCGGTTATTTAATCATTTAATATAGCGGTATCTTATAATGGTGATAGGGTGTCATTTAGTCGATATTACAATACCAGAGGAGAAAGACTCTTACTGTACGATGAGCTCATGAAGAGTTTAGCCAAATGGTGCAGTACTAACTAATAAAGTATCTTAGCACTTGCGACACGCGGTATCGGGTTCTTTTCTCATCAGTGGCACTGAGTTTTTTTTAGTTGGAGTGTCCCTGGGCAAGACACCGCTTAGTTCTGCCTTGTACTGGTGAAATCCGGCAAAGACGTTTTATATCTGAAATATTGTTGGGACGATGTTACTATCAACTAAGGTACGACATGTAAGTGACGTTAAGAAGCCAGTATGATCCTTTTAAATTCTTGTTTCTTTCTACCATGCTGGAAAGTTAGTGTGGTTATTTTAAATATGAATGAGACTGCATGACGAAATATATGTACGAATATGTTTAAGTCAGCAAAATCATATTCTTGTTTTATATTCTTGACCAGTAATGGAAACACTTGACACACATACTCCCAGTGAAATGATGACTTACATTTTACCGATTCCGCATTGTCAGGACGCGGACAACGTTTCCCGAGAATCATTGTCGGTTCTTCTCGGATACGCTCATCCATCATTCAGTGTGTCATTAGAAAAAAGAACAACAAAAACTCCCGAGAACATTATCATGGCTCTCGGAGCACATATCATCGAGCATGGGGTTGAGGATTATAAGATAATGATTCCTTCACTTCTGGTATTGGGCGACATTGGTGCAGTGGTAGAGCGTCGGCCTCTTGTACCGAGAGTCCCGGGTTCTATCCCCGTTTGACGAGATAAAAACTGTCAGATTTAACCCACGAATCCTTGCGAGTACTAGTTTAATGTCCCCGAAGCAGTCATCGAAGTTGAATTGAATAAGCTTCAAACTTCCGTTACAATCGATAAAAAAAATAAGCTAAAACTAATAAAAAAATTCTGATACAGGCGATAATTGATATGTGTACCCCTATTGGTGAAGGTTTTAAAGAAAGTTTTTTTTCAATAGAATGTGTAATCATGAGAATAAAAGGAAATTTTGAAAAGAAAAATCCTCAAAAGTGTCAAAAATATTGATGGATATAGAAAGACAGCTCATATAGTCAGAAATATCCTTCGATGAAGGAAGAATCGTGATTTCGATATTCGAAATATGACCGAGCAGCAATAAGAACTGTTCGGATTGATTTGTTTAACCCTTTCCCACACAATAACGACATTTGACTACTTTGTTGCAGAAGACTTTAGAAAACATAGTGGGAAAAAGAGAAATTGCTCATAACCAGCCATTTTTCCTTTTCCCACAAGGTTTTCTGCTCTATCTGAAGAATGTTTTTCAATTTCATCACATTTTGAAATGTCGTCTGAAAATTCTTTGAATTTGGGACAATCCAAAATTTGTTGTTTGGGAAAGGGTTCAACGTGGTTAAGTTATTTCGTCAAAATTGATGGTTTTGTTTACTCTACAAGTATCTATATGGTTAGTCACAACATTACTGTGAATATTTCCTTATAAACCCTCGCAACGTACATGTAACTACTCGACAGTTCTGAAAAGAGTGTCTTTTTATGACAATTTCGTTATGTCGACTTAAAAATTGCTTCAAAGCATGTTAAACAGTTTCCTCATCAATACATATTTCAAGATACATGACAAACAATAGATTTGAAATCCTTTGTAATAGAGGGTGATATTCGTTTTGGTTTGAACTTATCTATTTATCATCGATTGTGGTGAAAGCTTGAAGCTTATGAATTGCATGCTCGACGACTTCTACCTAGATTCTAAACCAATACTCACTCCGATTTGAGGGCTGGTTTCGGCAATTTTCACCATGCCTAACGAGGATCGAACCCGGGACCCTCGGTACAGGAGGCCGACGCTCTACTACTGCTACACTGTCGGCCAAATACAGTTTATAATTCGAGAAAACACTCCACGCTTATGTCCAACCGTTTTCCCCTTGTTTCTCGGATACATACTCCACTATTATTCATGTATTCTGACAGGTTTGTCATTGGGGAGATATCGGAATCTTTATCAAACGATTCATACATAGGAGGATTGTGTAGGAAGGACGAAAAACGTCCAAGCATAAAGAAGTCGCGAGACCCGGGCATTGATCCCTGTGAATACCAAATACGAATCTTAAAGGTGCCTGTTCACCGATGTGAGGACATTTGGAAGATTATATTAACTTCTCAACTGTTAGAGAGTCCTATTAAAAATGCTTTTTCACAGATGTTGGGACATTTGGAAGATTGTATTAACTTCTCAATTGTAGAAGAGTCATATCAAAAGTGCTTGTCCACAGATGTTAAGACATTTGGAAGATTATATTTATTTCTCAATTGTGAGAGAGTCTTATTAAAAGGGCTTGTCCACAGATGTTAAGACATTTGGAAGATTATATTTACTTCTCAAATTTGAGAGAGTCCTATTAAAAGCTTGTTCACAGATGTTAAGACATTTGGAAGATTATATTTACTTCTCAATTGTGAGAGAGTCTTATTAAAAGGGCTTGTTCACAGATGTTAGACATTTGGAAGAGTATATTAACTTCATAATTTTGAGAGAGTCCTATTAAAAGCTTGTTCACAGATGTTAGGACATTTGGAAGTTGAAAATTAATTTCTTTAAAACTGGGGGCCTCCGTGGCCTAGTGGTTAGAGTACAGAACTTCAAATCACATGGCCCCTCTCCGCGTGGGTTCAAATCCTGAGAGGGATATGGATTTTCATGAGAGGCAGTCTCCCGACTGACTTACGGAATGCCGATGGTTCTACCCGCCTTAACCAGCCCTTATGGGCAGTTGAGTATGGGGTCTTCCTCCATCATTAAGAGTCGGGCATCGCTACATAACTGAAATAATGTTGATGTGATGTAAAACCCATATGAAAAAAAAAAATCTTTAAAACTGCATAACAGATGTACTCTTATATGATATGATCTGAAGAATAGTCGTTTTCCGAAATAAAGCCGTTCAAATGGTTTGCAATATCTGCAATACAAATACTCTATATCTTTCCTGTGTGGTTATTAACATGGTTGGGAAATGTCAATAATTAAGTAATTGTTACATTAGAAATCTTTGTTGTCATTTTATCGGTAGAAGATAAGACAATTTTCATTTTTGAAGGTTGAACTCTCAATATGTGTGATTGACCTCTATAAAAGTGCTTGTTCACAGATATGAGGGAAATTGGAAGTTAAGAATCAAATTCTTTAAAACTGCACAACAACTGTACTCGTATATAATACGAACTGTAAAAACGTCATTTAAATCAAAATTAGATCGTTTTTAATTATTTAAAATGTGTTAACAGAAAATTAATCTATATTTTAATCCAAAATCATGATATCGCATTTAAAACATGTTGCGTATAAAGTATGCATATTTAGATAAAACAATACTTCATGAATTAATGATGCGTTTAATAGCTACTTTAATGTGAATATCCAACAACAATACACAAACTGTATTGTTCCAAATACATTTTACTTTGATTATATTTCAAATTATCACTGCTGTGAAAAAACGCCTTTAAACTCTAATTCAAGCATAATAGAAAAAGACAAGGTCCTGTCATTGCAATCTGAAATAAAACAGAGAAAAAAAAACTCCTACCAATACTGACCAAAAAAAGGAAAAAAGAAATAAAATATATAGACAAAAAAAAAACGACAACAAGAATCATCTGTCGAGGAAAACTTGTCTACACTATGGTTCAATATCCTTTGTGAAACAGAGCGTCACGCACTTGACAAGTTTGCTTATTGCATCAGCCAAAAGAAAACACAACCAATTTCCTCTGATGCCACTCCAACATGTAACCCAATTATGAATATTGCAGTGGAGTCAGTTTTCTAGTCAAGCTCACATATTCCAGTTACCAAAAAAAAAAAAAAAAGTTCTATACACATTTTCTTTTTCTTTATACTGGTACAATTTTACAGATTTGCCTTTCACCTCCGTGTTTAGACGTGTAAAGGTAGGATAAGCATATGTCTTACACGATAAGAAAAAAACAACACAAAACAGTTGTGGTACAAGAAGTTATTGCTTCCAGCAATAAATGTCTTGCTTTGTTTCAAATGTTTCGTCTGTATATTGCAAATAAAGCTTTGTTATACTGTATTAAAGATAGTATTTGATTATATAAATAGATTAATGAAATACTTATCTTCCTCTCTCATAACCGTGCTGCAAGGTATAGCATAATTATGTTACATATGTTGTAAACCGTTTAAACATTTTATTTTGTAATCAATGGTCTAATCATAAGTATAGGTTGGTACCTTTAGACACCATCATCACATGGCTGTCACTTATTTATTACCGTACACAACACAGACCTTAATTACACAATGTAAGTTGATCAAACTGGGTAAGCGTTTACTATCGAAGAAATTAATGGTATTTAAGCTCATTTTATTTTTTATGAGAACACATATAAGTCTAACAATTTTAGAATAAGAATGGCCTCTATTTAAGCGATGGGGACTGTTTAAATCACCCTTTAAACGTCTGTTGCTCAAAGAACACAGTTTGTGTTGAAGTCCCTTCAACTATACAATTACAACAGGCTTAATGTTTCTTTATTCCTACCACAGAGATTTCCCTCTCCTTGTCTTTGTATAATTTAATCGGTAGATAGCTTTGTTACTGTATGAACCACAATTATTGCCCGACCGTTAGCGCCCGGTTGTTTATGGTGTGTTTATATGAACCCGACCGCGTTCATTTTCCCCTACACGGGAACTTATGGGAAGCTAACGAGTCGTAAACAATTCCGTGGCCGACAGACATTGTCGTCCACTTGAGCTAACGCCTCTCGCGATTGGCTTTCGACACGGGAATCTGTTTCAGGGTTGCCCTCGAAGGGATGGTAACAAGGTTCACGAACCTAGAAGATAATTCCCCGCCACGCGTTGACGTACTCGAAGGTTGTGAGTTCGAGATCTTGTCGGTTCGCAATAAAGACATAAAACACCGTGACAGTAGCAATTGTTTCATTTCGTGGTTCTATTCATTGTGTGGAGACTGCCATGAACATATGCCAAACGGTGTTTAACCCCAAATGAAAAAACAGCATAATGAATTAAGCAGTCAACACAACCTTTTATATTTGTACAAAAGGGGCTAATAAAAGCAACACCCTCGCACAATTTCTGATGGAATTTCTGTATGTATGGAGAACAGTAGTCCAGGAGTATAATGTCGGTTTCTAGACACGAAGGCCGTATGTTGGAGTCCTGTGAGAAACGGGATTTGCCTTGCAACCTTTCATTAATCCACATTCGGCTCGAGTGCTGGTTATGTATACAGGAAGCAGAATCGAGAGTGATTAATCTCAATTGTAAGAACTCGTTCCGCAATCGATGGAAAATAAATAGGTTAAACTAGACTTAAAGGCACATCAAAGGAGAGGAGTACAAATGAATTACTGAAAAAATATATGGAGTTCTTTTGTTATGTTCATAAAAGTCTTGAGAATTAGTTTAGGAATGCATTGATACCCTAATAAATAGACTTATTTAAGATAAGTTATTTTGTGCTTGAAATATAGTTTTCTCCATTTCAATCATGTTTATCAACAACCTGTTTGTTTACATATTCAAAATAATGAATTCTGATTGGTCGGTTCAAAAATGTGTGTATCAACTGTCAAGGTCAGAGGTGAAGAATCAGGAAATCTGAATTATAAAACTTGCTAATCTGGGTTATTTTTGGTTGACTTTCACATTTAAGTTGTGCTGATGTTGTTTTCTGGTGATAACCATTTGAATCTGTTCAAAAGTTTACCAAATAATATAGTTTGATATAGCATTAATCTCCTTTAATGGGCATTTAACTAAACGTATTGGGAGGATTTCCAACCATTGGGGGGAAGGTTGCTAATTCGAGATCTTTTCGGTTCAGTGTTATAGTATGGCTGCTACAAGTGTCGTCTTGTAGCAGTCTAGATACGCACCAGTGACCATACAGCATGCACTGCATACTGCCTGGTCACCCGTTAATGTACAGCCCCTTAATTAACACGAATTATACGTTGTAGTTAGAACACACTTGTCGTTCTTTATTTATTTCCCATTGCCTTTACGTACCCACAACGTAGGACTTAGCCATCTATAGTGAACCCACATAACATTACAGTAAATAATGGACTCCCTATGTGTAACTCTTCGCGTTGTCGAGGCAGTCATGAAGAAATAGGAAACCACCGTCTAGTGACGTACATGTACTTTTATCCTGTCACTAGTGTCATTTTGGGACCGATAACTGGGTGCCGTATAACATTTGTGATATCCGGCATTAACCATATAACACATGCACGTGATAATATTCCTAAGCCTTGCCCGATAATATTTCCGATTCACGACACCAATCATCTATTCTCTATAACCCTTTCCCAAACGACAAATTTTCGACTGTCCCAAATTGAAAAGTTTGCAGACGTTATTTCAAAATGTGATGAAATTGAACAATATTCTTCAGAATGAGCAGAAAACCTTGTGGGAAAAGGAAAACTTGCTCTTAACGAGCAATTTCTCCTGCTCCCACAATGTTTTCTAAAGTCGTCTACAACAAAGTCGTCAAATGTCGTGATTGTTTGGGAAAGGGTTAAATATATCGAATCAGTATTTGTGGAGGGATGTGAGAATGCCGGATTTCAAGGCTTTTTTCCTTCCCCCATTACCAAGAATTGAAACAAGGAAGTACCTGACACATCGTGGCCGTAAAACCCAATAGGTCATATATTCTCCGTCCTAATGATGCAGACGTGACCTCGAGGTCTTACCCTGCACCACAGATTTTCTACTTGGACAGGTCCAAATTCAAAGTACAAGCAGACGGTGGCAACTAATGTGAATTGAAACACGAAGCTTTCTTTGTATATTGCGTAGAAATAAGTGCGGCAAAAGGGTTCAATGTACTCATCAATAATCATTCTTTGTTGGTGACAGTGGTGCAGTGATAGAGCGTTTGGCTTTTGTATCGAGGGTCATGGGCTCGAATTCCCGTTTGGCGGGGTGAAATTCGATGGAAATTACCTACGAATTGGCGCGAGTACTGGTGTAGTATCCAGGAAGCAGTCATCGAGAATGAATTTATTAAGCTTCAAGCTTCCGTCACAATCAATGTAGAAAAATGATTTTAAACTAAAATGTATCTATCGTTTGTTACACTGCGTTAAAGGTTCATACGGTACGGGTACGTTGGAATAAGTGTCAATGGTGTCAAAGGAATAGACTCCATCATCACTTCTTGGAATAGGAAACCTTTCAAACACTTCGGTTAATAAACGTCTTCGTTATCTGGATCGATTTGTCGCCCTCTATTAAACCGTTCGCCAAACTACAACTACTTGGAGATGCCCTCCATTTTCAACAGTTGATAATGCTGGTGTTTTGTGTAAACCAGATTACCCGTTACCCAAATTCAAAAATAATTCAGAAAACCAGAAAACACAGAAAAAGGCAACAGGAAAAGTGCCATATGCATGATAGGCAGTTCACTTTCATTTCTCGCTTGTTCTTAAGCATGAATTTTGCTTGAAACCGAAACAACTTTTCCTCATTTTCTTATATATTCTTTCGCTTTAACTTGGTACGTGTCTTGGTGCATGCAAAGTATCATAAAATATGCCCTTAGTATTGTTTGGGAAATGCCCTTTTTAATTGGAAAAGCAATAGCAGTTGATAGCAACAACTGGAAAGCCAGTAATTGGTTTCAGAATGAATTTAGATTCGACGAAGTTAGATAACAATGAAAAATCATACCACGACGTTAACCAAAAAGTTGCACGTTCACAGATTTGTCAATTATGTAATTTGGAAAATTGATTTCTTTTTAATTGCAAAACAGCTGTAGTGGTATATGATACCCCTGAAGTATAGCAAATGGAACCATTTAGATCGCTTTTAATTTTTAAAGCATATATACAAAGCATGTACATGCAATTTAATCCCAAAGTGTGACATCACCTATGATATCTTCCATATACAGTGAACCCTCGTTTATCCGGACCCCGATTATCCGGATGTCTCGCAATCCGAACAAAATTGTAAGGGAACGGAATTATTGGACAAGTTTATTGCAGACGACTTTTGAAAACATTGTGGGTAAAGGAGAAATTGCTCGTGACGAGCAATTTCTCCTTTTCCCACAATGTTTTCTGCCATATCAGAAAATTATCTTTGAATTTCATCACGTTTTGATGTCTTCTGCAAACTCTTTCAATTTGGGACGGTCGACAATTTGGCGTTTGCTAAAGGGTTATAACTATACACTGCTCATACAGACCGTTTATGTCTTAATGTGAATAAGAACATGCTCTGCTTCATTAGTCCGGATTATTCGGTAAACCGGACATTTTGTTGGGAACGGACGTGTCCGGATAAACGAGGGTTCACTGTACTGTAATACTTTGATAAATGGTTGCTTCTTGAATTAATCATGCTTCCAACAATGATTTTTAATTGAATATTAAACAACAATACAAAAACAATACATTCAATTTGACTTTATGTTTTTCCTCTTCTGTGAATAAACACATTTCAAACCTCGTATGAGCAAAGATTTTTCCGTTGAAATACTCTGTGTATTGTGCCCTATTTTATGGCCCCCATTTTCGCCAATAGAATGATGGATACTAGAGTTTATTACCAGTCCGTTGCGTAATTGGATCATATTTGCCATAGCAATAACCTTGCCACTGGTACATGGCTACGTTGAATCGATAACAACATTGACCTGGCTTGTATATACAGTAGAACATTTCTGGGCCATTTCTTTAGCAAAAGCTTAACAGTTTACTCGGACAGTAGCCGTAACTGAAGGCTCTTTCTTACAGTATACACCTACATATATACGGTCTTATTTGGTTACAATCTGAACACATCGGGTTTATCCAATAGAAAACACCTCTGAAATAATAGGGATGACGCCATATTGTTTTCCGCGAGAATGACGTCACTTTCTTTCGTTTCTAAAAATAGATTTTGAATGTAAAATCCAAAAAGTCGTTAAATTTGATTGAGGAAACAAGTATACATGTCACAACAACAAGTTCGCCATTTGGTATGAGTTACTGATCAAAAGTGATTAAAAAGGATGTCCAACACTTCCATACACATTGAACTACTTAACATGCACGCTTAGAAAAGGTGTTCACACTTATATCCGAGGTGCATTTCACAGCTCACGGAAATACCCGAGTAGTTCCGATTGATTTGGTTAAGCATAGTAACTACTGAATCAAATGTAGCCTGTCATACTTCCGATTTTTTGTTCCTTGTTATCTTTGTACCTAATCTTTGTACTCCAAACATCTATATGCCGAATTACCTCTACGTCGCATATTTTCAAGAGATCCCTTCAACTTTGACACATAGAAGAATTTCAACTGTATTTTATCATTGTCCCATCACATTAGTAGGTTATGACCGTGCTCGTTCTTCATATAACTTACATGTTACAATACAAATAATTAATGAATTTTTAAATCAATATTTTCTCTACTTGTTGTAATGATGCTTTAATGTACAAATTGCTAGTTTGTACATGAAAAATTTCAAAATAAGATTAAAAAAAGAAACATGGCAATATTTCCTTACTAAGAGTTTGACACCTATTTCCTTATTTACATCCATTGTCCGACTTTGGTAAGCAGAACAAAGAGATATATAGCGACCTCGATTTCAGTTTCATTTTTCGTGTTCACTATGAATGGTAGATTTCGTCTCGCTGCTGGTGTGCATGAATGGGTTGACTACTGAAGTGTGGTAGAAAAGGTTGATAAATTCCATGTAATCATTTTCAATTAATCCCGATTTCGAGTGATTAGCCTTCGAATTCCGCTGTGTTACGCCAGTCAGTGAATCGCGCTCTGGGGGCCTCCGTGGCCTAGTGGTTAGAATACAGAACTTGTAATCACATGGCCCTTCTCCGCGTGGGTTCAAATCCTGAGAGGGATATGGATTTTTATGAGAGGCAGTCTCCCTGCTGACTTACGGAATGCCGATCTACCCGCCTTGACCAACCCTTGTGGGCAGTTGAGTATGGGGTCTTCTTCCATCATTGAGAGTCGGGCATCGCTACATAACTGAAATAATGTTGATGTGATGTAAAACCCATATGTAAAAAAAAAAAAAAAGAATCACGCTCTCCTTTTTCAAGTTCCGAATCTCCATACTTGTTATTGGTCGGGAGTCCATCATGGTTGAGGTAGAATACCCATAATTTGCAATTTTGTAGCTCATTCTTTCGTCGGGATTCTTTGGTCGTTCTTGGTATCACCGAATAGTTCCGGCTTCGACCGACGTTTACCGAGCACGACCGAAGAAACCCGACGAAGAATGAGGTTCAAAATGGCGTTATGGGTATATGCATTCTACCTTAAAGGGACTTGAGCACAGAGTTTCAAACTTTGCCGAAGAACAAATCAGACGTACATCCCTTTCTAACCTACTTAACCTCTTGTAAAAATTATTTTGTTTACCAAAATAGTATCAATGTTCTTTTTTGACGATCGAAGTACATTGTAAATGAATCGCAAAAATATACCGTCACTTTTACAGAGTCTTCGTATTCCCCACATGTTATAAGTGACGTTTAAGCATGTGAGTTTAAACTTATTTATTTAACATCGTTTGCGACAGAAGCTTCTGAAATTCACTCTCGATGTTTGCTTCCTGGAAACTTAACAACCAAAGGAATGACCAAATAACCAAATTTAAAAAGAAAATCTAGATTAAGTTTACTCCGTAAGATATAAGTCTCTTATTCCATCTTCCTTTGTACTGGAAATCAATTCGTGCTCTAAAAGTCAATTTAAAAACGCATGCTTTGGGAAAAGGGTACCCTCCTATTGCAAAGAAACAATTTCGTTTATGCATTTTCAAATCGCAATTCATCAATGCACAGAAAACGAGGCTTTTCAATGAAACCTCCTAAAGTAGACTATATTAAACCACATCAATCTTGTGGCCATTGATAAGAATGTCATAGAAAAAAGTTGATGGCACTGGAGCGAAAAATAGAGCGGATGCGTGTATTTCTCTTAACCCTTAGCCAAATACTAAAATCTGAACTGTCCCAAATTAAAAGAGTTTTCAGGCGACATTTCAAAATGTGAGGAAATTGAAAAATATTCTTCTGGTAGGGCAGAAAACATTGTGGGAAAAGGAGAAATTTGCCCGTTTAGAGCATTATCTCCTTTCTTCACAATGTTTTCCAGAGTCGCCTGCAACAAAGTGGTCAAATGTTGTTATTGTTTGGTGATGAGTTAATAATACAACCCGCAACTCATCTTGGGTTTTAGCTACAATGCACATGTGTATTTAGTAACGTTTGAAGTCTGTTTCCGAAAATCTGCATCAACCCCTAGAATACTTGGTAATTTTCTAAAAATGGATATTTGTACACTCAACTTTCCAAAACATTAAACATTTGCTTAGATTTGTTGAAAAAAGTTACCCAGAGCAGCAACCAGGCTAGATCACAGGCCAGCCACCAATTTACTTTGCGACTGGCCTGGATCCAACCAGTTTGCATAAGCAGGAAATTGGTTTCATTTCCATAAGGATTAAATGATCTTTAACGATCAACTGATATGGATGCCAGAATTAACAACCAACTACTGCTGGTGATCCGCCTTTACAAGAAATGTCAACTAAAGATAAACGAATTCCCCTTACATTACATTTAGGGGCCTCTGCGTCCTAGCGGTTTGAGTCCAGAACTTGAAATCACATGGCCCCATGTGGGTTCAATTCCCGTTAAAGGATATGGGTTTTCATGAGAGGAAGTGTCCTGACTTACGGAATGCCGACGGTTTTACCCGACTTCAAAACCCTTATGGGAAGTTGAGTATGTGGTCTTCTTCCATCAACAAGTGTCAGGGATCGCAACACAACTGAAATAATGATGGCGCTATGTATAACCCGTAAATAATGAATAAACTACATTAACTTGATTTCTCATTTCTTTTTCATTTAACACAACATAACAAAAGTTGTATTGACATTAAACATAACATAATTAAAGCCACACACATTTACATACCATTTTACTAACAGTACAATTTTACGTACAATTTTACATACGATTTAACATCCAATTGTACATACAATTTTACATACAGTACAATTTTACATACAATTTTACAAACAATTTTACATACACTTTTACATACAATTTTACATATTCACATACAATTTTACATACCATTTTACATTACAATTTGACATACATTTTTTATAATAATTTCATTTCACAACCCTCTACTGCCTAGAGAGTATATTTACAATGTTGGCGGATATAAAACCCATATAAATAATAAATAAATTACATTAACTTGATCTCTAAAAATGTTGTTTTCAATTATATTTCAAGGTTCACAATCCCCTTCTGCTCATGCTGCGCCCGTCCAAAGTCGATCAGGCCCAGGCGTTCCTCAAGTTCTTCCAGGCGAACTTCTGGTTCAACATCATCCTTCTCGTCGAGGACGCGTTTGTCGTGGACGGCTTCTACGACCAGTTCAGGGGCAAGGCCACGGACCCCCGATGGAACCTGCGAACCGAGATCCTATCGGAGAGTACGCCAAGACGCGAACTCCGGCGGGCGCTCAAGTCCCTGTTGAGCAGGGAACCCAGAATCGTCGTCGTCCACTCGTCGTTAAGGCTGGCGCACCGAATCTTCTCCGTTGCCAAGGGGGCGGCGCTTACGGAGATAAACCACGCCTGGTTCGTCACGGAGACGAGCTACACACGTGACCATGACGCGCTGTTGGTTTACCCTCCCGGTATTCTCGCTATTATTCCCAACTACGCGTCTAAGGTGGAGGATGTGATTGCGGACGGGACAAACATTATGCTGAAATCTGTGATAAAACTCTCTCATCATCCCAAATCATTACCTCGAAGCTGCTGGGCCAATATTTCCGCGGAATATGCGGAAGCAGGCCGTACGATGTTCAGGTAATTACAAAGTTTAACCCTTAGAATGCTTGGTAATTTTCTAGAACATAGATGTTTGTGTTGTTTGCTTTCCAAACCTTATATTTCTGCTTCATTCTGATGAGGAAAGATACTCAGACAAGCAAACAGGTTAGATCACAGGCCAGCCACCACGAGGTCGGATCGAAATCTTATAGCTCAGTTGGCTTCTTTCCTGATAGATTCTCTTTATTTAAGTAAGGTCTATGGTTATAATATACCAACAAGGTATCTACAAACCGCAATGCAAAGATGTTTCTGTCGAGTGTTAGACGCAATGCCGTCATAAAGCACGGGTTATCATTTACCACCAGAACCAGAAAGTTGATGGTTAACATATTCGGGGTACACAATGTGGCTATCATTCGCAAAAGTAGGTGAAAAAGGCAGAAATACCTTTACACGGCCATATCTTTCGGACATAAGATCGTATACTTTAAGACAGAGTAAAACGTCAATGTTTCAGATAATGTATGCTGTATGCATGTATTAGTTGGGTTAAACTTATTCATTTTACATCTTTTGTGAAACGATTTCTTCCACCTTAGATAAATCACTCTCGGTTCTGCTTCCTGGATAATAACCAGTGCCGAATGTAAATCAATGAAAGGTCACAAGGCAAATCACGCTTATCACGGGATTAGAACTGGCTACCTTTGTGTTCCGAGGCTGGTGCTTTACCCCTCGATCACTGTTTACCCATCGAACACTGTTCTTAAGGTAGATTATGAAATTTGGTCGCTAAAACAGTATACATTCACCCGTGTTGTTTATGAATATATTGTCGTCTGAAAGTTTTCTTGCAGTTTATAGCAACAACCTTTATCGGTTGAAGAGATAGAGTTGAGCGATGAACGTAGGTTATGTATTTTGACCACAATCATTTCCCTCTTTGTAGTTTCTAAAATGACGTCTGCGACTTACGGACAAAAGCATACGTCACTCTGTTCGATATCAAACGCTGACCTTTCATATGCTGTAGACTGTAACATGATACTGTGAAAGTTTGTGATAATAAATCCCACCTTGCTACACAGTTTCTCACATGCCGTCTGTGAATCCTTTTATGTTTCAAGAAAGATAATATAATCGTTTGATCAAAAATCAATGAAGCGTTTCATTCGTAACCATGACTTAAACTGTATTATTATGATCGTTTGAGCTGTTTGCGTATATAGATTTCGTTCCTTTCTGTACATCATAGTTTCCAACATGTCGTCTACTAGTCTTTTTAATTCTAGACACCACTGTACGTTGCTCGGCGAAAATTGAATTAAACCATGACATTTCATGATGGCGAGACAGAATGTGTAACTTGACCGTTGGCTCCATATAATTCTAATGGTTCGCGTGTCAGTAGTTCCTAACATGACGTCTGTGAACATTTTCAGTGAACATTCTCAGTTTTGGGCGTTTCCATACGACAGCAAAGTCTTTGTTTGTTTCTTTAACGAGATATGGTAGGAAAACCACTTTCCGCCATTTTTTTAAGCTAATTCTTTCGTCGGATTACTTCGGTCGTTCTCGGCATACATCTGTCGGGACCGGAACTATTCGGTTTTATACGAATGGTTCCGGTCGAGAGCAATGTTGATTGTGAATAGCAGTTTTTCAGAACGATGTTTCCCAATAACGACCGATGTTATCCGACCAAGGAATGATCATTCAAAATGGCGTAGTATGAGAAGTCTACCATAACCTGTATGATATAAAGGTAGTACGAGTCCTTTTGAAATATTACAGAACCAATGCACGGGATCATTGATGCCTCCTGTCAGTTACTTTTTATCATGAAGTTTTGCTTGTTTTCAATGTAAGGATAGTTGTCTAGAGGTAGAGCTACGGCATCCGTACATGAAGGTTGTTGGTTCTGATCACATGAGTAGCGTGTTCCGCCACGCAATTTCGACACAAGTAATGGTAATGTTCTAAGAAGCAAAATCAAGAGGAAATATTGTATATATTTACCTTACATGCAACGATCCCTTTAATGTTATTGTCATATGGAGATGGCAGCTACAGCAATTATTGGTAGGAGGGAGAAGGACAATCAGTTTTCATGAAAGATATACTTGAATGCCACATTTTTTGGTAAAACGATCGTAATATCTCTGGGGATCTCATGAAATCATTTGCAACCAGGATTAATTGTGATCCCGTAATTTGAACTGACATTATGTTACCCTCTTTGACCATTCTAGCGCAAAAGTGAGATTTATTACGCTTTGTTTAATTTAATTCGCTCTATTTGTTATCTAAATAATGTAATGGAATACTACTGTAATATATTCTGGACGAAACATCAAAGGCCTTGTGCAACCATGCCGATATCCGTGGAGTTTTACATTTATTTTCGTGGGGTTTTATGTTGATTATCGTGGGGTTTTATGTTGATTTTCGTGGGGTTTTATGTTGATTTCCGTGGGGTTAAATGTTGATTTTCGTGGGATTTTATGCTTATTCTCGTGGGATTTTATGTTTATTTTCGTGGGGTTTTACGTTGATTATCGAGTTTTTTTTTTGTTGATTTTCCAAGGGTTTTATGTTGCTTATCGAGGGGTTTTATGTTGATTATCGAGCGGTTTTATGTTGATTATCGAGGGGTTTTATGTTGATTATCGTGGGGGTTTATGTTGATTATCGAGGGGTTTTATGTTGATTATCGAGGGGTTTTATGTTGATTATCGAGGGGTTTTATAATGATTATCGTTGGGTTTATGTTGATTATCGTGGGGGTTTATGTTGATTATCGAGGGGTTTTATGTTGATTATCGTGGGGTTTTATGTTGATTATCGTGGGGTTTTATGTTGATTATCGTGGGGTTTTATGTTGATTATCGAGGGGGTTTATGTTGATTATCGAGGGGTTTTATGTTGATTATCGAGGGGTTTTATGTTGATTATCGTGGGGTTTTATGTTGATTATCGTGTGGGGTTTGTATTGTTTTTTCATGCGGGTTTATATAGAATTTTGATTGGTTTTATATTGTTCATTCGCTGTGCAATTATTCTCAACGTTGGAAAGTATACTATTGATTGGGAAAACAAGCTACCATGGATCAAGAAAAATAAAGTCCACCATGGAAATGTATTTAATTATAGAATGGCATCGTCTTGATATTGATAAACAGTAGAATTCCAATACCTCAAAGGTCAAAGGAATTCATGGAACCTTTTTGACATAAAGAGAGTTTGACGTGAGTGAGAGTGAGATATGAATGTGGCATCGAAAAAAAAGATTTTTGAGAACGAATCACTTGAAATGCAACGTGCTTTATTTGATTCAGTTGTTACTATTGTCTGTTTACTTAAATACACTGAAAATCATTTTCGGTTTAACAAACAAGATAAATATCTATTTTACTTTAATTGGTCGTTTTTATGCAGATGTTTAAAGTATGTAATGAGTGTGGTATGACATGAAAGTATTGGGAGCAAAGAAGTAAAACAAGATATATTTGATTCGACGGCTAACTAACTCCGATATATGGACGAGTACGACAATAAGAAAATTGAGGTATAGATATATAATACACGTGTGTATTCTATCATTTAAATTGAATAAGGTCCATACCCCACATTGTTTGTCAGGTATACAAAAAAGTAAGTAATTTGGTTGGCCATTGGAACTGTTAAAAACTGTCGTTTCTTTACTGCTTCACAATAATTTCCATTCAAATTTCCATTCAAGATTTGTAATTGTTAAAAGATACGTGTTCGCATGTATTAATTCGGTTCTAAGAAAACCTTTCCAGCATAACTAACGAACCATCCTTATTAGACGCATTAAAACCACTTGCTCTCATTTCCCTTGTGAATACGCATATATTTGTATGCATTCGTATAAAAGACATTCAGTCTTAAAGATATAGCAGCGACATACCAAGTGATAATACAATCTTTCGAGAATTTGATCAAAATTTGCAAAATAAAATGTAATGATTTACATTATAACTAATAAAAGTTGTTGCACGCAATGACAAATACATTGCTTTTCTACAAGAAACTGATAGAAACAGCTTAAAGGGAGCTCCTTTTTACATTCATTCGGAGAAAGGGTTTGCGCATGTTGCATCCTACAAGTACCAGATTTAATTCCAGGGAAAACCCGTGGCACGGAGGATTTACAAGACGGGGCGAGCGTTTTCCCGTTTATAGTAAGACAACCCAATTAAGTTCTCTGTCCATGCAGGGAGCAGCCTTGTGATGGAATACAAACAATACAGAGTAGCGTTAGAGATAGGTGGTATTGGGTTGTCAGAGACTTAAGTTACTTGTACGTTTAAAAGGTTGCTAGTACACAGAAGAGAACATTTGAAAGTCAAAATCAAATTTCGTTAGAACTTTAACACTTCTGTGTTATTGTACGCTACACAATCAAAGGCAGTTTTAAAAAAGCATAGTTAATTTAGGAAATTTCAACATATCGAAGTGTTGGCAGTATATATGCGGTAGATCAAAAAAAATTGCCATGGGTTTGAATATAGTTACATATTGATTCACTGAATGCAAGCTCTAAAAACTTTGACATTGCTACCAATGGCTATTTTACAGTCTAATGATGTCTGACCAATCGCAGTTGGATACGTTCCACGAACTCTGGAATACTTTTGTTCTAAATCCCTTCAACTCGCTTTCAAACGCTAGATTTGACCAAAAATAGTTGCCGAAAGATTTTACAATCGATGATAATTCTGATAACATGGTGCACCAAAAACGAAATTGATAGGGACCAGGGGCCCGTTTTACTAAACAACTTACGGAAAATGTTTGCGTAAGTCATAATTGATTAACATGGATAATATATTCAATGAAAGTACAATATGGCAATGTGACACGTCATTGGAAGCGTCTCGGAGAGACGATTCCAATAATGTGTTACTTTGCAATATTGCTTTGCCAAATATTGAAATAAAAGGACTTGTTGTTTTAGACTTACGCAAATCTTAAGCGTAAACTGTTTAGTAAAACGGGCCCCAGGTTTTGTCCAAAGTCTCTATCATTTCTAAGCACGTGATTCCTAGTCACGCAGCTGTGCTGAAAAGTTTACTTTTGTCCTATCTAACGGCAAATAACACGGTCGAAGTCTTCTTTATGTCTAAGTCGCATATAACTCTTGATCTCAAATGCCGTTACATACGACGTTGTATGCGTACTAACTACCGTCCACTAAAACATGATGAAAACTTTAGTCCTACTAACATGAGTTATTAGTTTCTGACGTTTGTTTTTTCCTGATATCAAGCGTATTTCACTTTATTTAGGGCGAAATGAGAATCTATTGAACTCTCGGTGAATATCTCTCCTGCACTGGATTCATCCCAGGAGACAATCCGTGGCAGATTTCCTATATCTAAATATTGTAAGCGTGGATATTGACGATATATTGCATTGATTCTCATTTTCCCTTTGAATAACGCAGCTCTTAGATCTGAATTGATTTTAACCCTTATTTATATTCATATCCTTTTGATCGTTATTGTGTTTCCTGTTTTGAATACTACAACAGGACAGACCATAGAAATCATGGACGAAAATAAGTTATTCAAGGTATACATTTGAAAGCAATGATGTTGTTGCAAAACGTTATTTACGCTGAAAACTGGAGTGAACATATAATATTCCCAGCGTTGTATCAAAAATAATAATTTGCCACATTAATGTGCTTGTTTACAGATGAGATGGAATTTGAAATTCAGAAATTGGATTCTTTTAAACTGCACAACAGATGTACTGTTAAATGATACGTACTGTAGAATGTTCATTGCAGCAACATTATATCGTTTCCGATTCTTTAAAATATGTATGCAGTGGATTTTTATATTTAAAAAAAAGCCAATTCATAAGCGTGTCATCACTTTTGAAATCTACCGCAAATAAAGTATGCATACTAAGATAAACTGACGCCTCCTTATTAAATGCTTTCAATCATATATCAAACAACAGTACAACTGTCTTGTTTTAACGACATTGTTTTCTTCACTTTCAAATCTCTTTAAACCTTTTGCAGCAAAACTTCCCTTTCAATACATCTGCAATACCAAATCTTTTTGCCTACATCTGAGACTGTATAAGGCGTTTTGTTGAGAAGTATGTTTGTTTGCTCACTCTCAATTGTACAGCTACAGCGGCAAATACAATTTACTGTCTAAGATGTCAATACAATTCTCGATGTCGGTCGTATAATCAACATGTCTGGTGGTGACCTTGGCCCTGTGTTGACCCCAGATGATCGTCTATCTGACAGTGATCTTTATTCAGACGTCATGTTGCATGGACGCTTATATATAAACGTGACGAGCGTCTCGGCGACGTATTGACACCTGTTTAAGCAATATGTACTCATTGGGTTTATCAAATAAAAATACCTCTGACGTAAGGATCATATTAGTGCAAATGTAATCGCCATAAACTGAATAAAACGGTGAAAAAATGCCTGGAGGCTGTTATTTCAACCGAACGCTTAATCAAAAGTAACGCAAGGACAAACACCTTGCTTTTGCTGATCTTTGAACTTTTCTGTTATTATTGTATAGCGATCATTATTGTTTATTTATGGGTTGAACGCCGCCCGAACATTATTTCTCTAACTTTGCAATGCCAGACCCACAAAAATGGAGAAAACCCCCTACTCCAGTGCGCATAAAGGCTGGTCAAGCTGGGTCGAACCATCGGCATTCCTGAAGTCAGTCAGCAGGAGACGGGAATTGAACCGACGCGGAAAGGGGTCATTAGATTATGAGGATGTTAAATCGTTACGATAAACAGAAATGAATAGAACTATCATTACGGAAAGCCTCTATCGGAATAATTGAATCGCTCAATACGATGTGTTGCGATTGATTTTGTTATTATACCACGGAATGCTTCTTTATCCCATGCCATCTCATAGGCTATTATGACCAGTTTGAATTGTAAACGACATCAGGCAATCAGTATTAACCAATTTCAATAACATCTTCCATGTATAAATATCACTGACAAAACAAATTGAAAGAAAAAGATACAAAAAGAATTGCACCTTCGCGATGTCTCTTTTCATGACATTGTTTTATAGAGATTATTGCTGCAGTTAGACCATTAGTCCATTTCACTAACCCAATTAAGATGAAAGGAGATTGATGTTATATCAAATATATTATTTTGAAATTTTTGGTCAGATTCAAATAGTTATCAATAAAAGACCAATAAAACATAAACAGCAAAAGCTAAACATGAAAGCGAACAATAAATAACACAGATCAATCTGCCTGGTCATTCAGATTGCCTGATTTTTCACCTCTGACCTGGTCACGTGGTACACAAAGTTTTGAACTGACCAATCAGAATTCTATATATTAAATATATAAACAAACAGATTGTTGATAAGCATGATTGAATTGGAGACAACTATATGTTAAGCACAAACTAAATAATGTTAATGGAGTAAATTTAATAGGGTGCCGCAGCATTCATGAATAAATTTTCAGGACTTTTATGAACAGACTATGAGAATTCTATATATCATTTATTAATCTATTTGTAATCATATCCTTTCATGTGCCTTTAAAAAACAATAAATTAATGGAACGATATACTGCTTCTAATTTGAGTGCAATTTGGACTATATAGAACCAGCGTTCGACTAAAGATATCGTTTTCTCCTTTCAGTGAATACAACTGCACGCAAATCTATGCCATTCACTCACATATGTCCCAGAAAATTAATATTTACACAGGGAGATCAGACAAACAACGATTGTTGAAGTCCGCACGATTGCCATGCGGTATATCACCGTAAATAACGCGTTTTCCGTTTGCATTGCAGATAGATGGGGCACGTAATGACGTTTTGTGACGTTATTTTACCCTCCCGCCATCATACACTAACGTTATCTCATGTCCACGGGACGTCACGTGATACGGATTGTCAGAAAACTGACCCAGTTGTTTTAAAGAATTAAGCAATCCAGTTCGGTTCATTGTTTATCAAAGTATCATCATGTATATTCGTGTTTACAGCATATGTATTCTCTATCACATCGAGGGTGCAATGTAAGACTATGGTAAGTACTTCATAAACATGAAGCACTTACTATAATCTTGCGTTGAACCCTCGACATGTACAACAGCCCCTCTTCCAGAGCTTTAGGAGACTGTAAAGATATGATTAAAAGGAAAAACATAGCCTTAAAAAACTCCGCGAGCAAGTTAACCGTAACATATGTCTAAATGTGTTATAGTCGACACATACCTAAGGGGACACTCTTAAATGAGGAAAGCCCTAGGACTTTTCTATATTTATATAATGGGGGTTTACGTAGAATTGCCCCTGGTCAATTTCTCATAAAGACTTTATTATACCAAATATTTCAAAAAAAAATATTTGTGTTAGTCAGAACCGATACACGTGGATAGCACAAATACAATGGATGTATTGGAATGTGACATGAAAATAGAAGACTCCAATGAAGTGATATCTTTCGATAATTCATTTTTCTAGATAGAACGTTATTTGGAACAAGTACTGACCATTAATTGTTAAGCCAAACGCTACACAGTACTTCAAATTATTGTATGTGCTGTCGTTAATCAAATCGGACGACGGTATGGCGATTTTGTTCGATGAGCACTGTTCGACTTTGCGGAACACCTGAATTGCGACCTACTTGAATTAGGAATGATAATGATGATGACTCAAGAGATTCTGAAATAACCTTTTTACGTTGTTAAATGACAACCCAAACGGAAAGTAACATTGCGTGTAGGGCTTTCCGTGTCTGGCTTATTGTATACGTGCGTCTAGGTCGAATCCATTTATATCGAGAAATATAAAACTGCATGTGTATAAGGACAAAACGAATTGTAAGAACTACTTTATTTTTACGCTGTTTGTCACAAAAGTAGTTCCGGAATGGTTTAGATTTTAACAATTTGATTGCACAAAAAACATCGGTCGTTAATGTTACACAAAGAACATCGGTCTCTATGGTTACATAGAGAACATTGGTCACTATGGTTACACATAGAACATTGGTCGCTATGGTTACACAAAGAACATCAGTTGCTATGATTAAACATAGAATACCAGTCGCTTTGGTCACATAAAAAACATCAGTCACTATGGTTACACAAAGATCATCAGTCGCTATGGTTACACAAACAATATCAGTCGTTTTGGTTACCCAAGAACACAGGTCACTATGGCTACTCAGACAACATCGGTAATTCGTAGTTTACAACCCGATATGGCAGAATATGCCCATGAAATACGTTTATACATTTTGCTGAAACTTCATAGATTCATAAATGAATATGCCCGGGAGACGTTTCCATACTCGTATTGTTGTCTGCGTCTTGTAGGCGTGAATCGGTTGTGTTCTTGCGCGTAACGATCAATTCGTCTGCAAAACGTCATTATTCTTTTTGTCGTATCTATGCGTTTTGTAGGATACCGACAGACAGTTCGATTAGACGGTTGAATGGAAAGTTTAATCCAGTTACTCGATTCGCGTACACCGAAATGAGTTTTGGTATTTTTACCCATTTAACCCTAGAAGTCATTGATTCTCCGAACTGAAAGGAGTGACAGAGGGTAATTACAAAGTGGTTAATTGAAGGTTTTTCCTTCCAATGGTCTTTGATGTAAACCATTATAACAGAAGAAATTATTCTTCATGAGAAGTGTTATCTTTTGTTACAAGTGTTGTGTAATATCAGAAGCTGCGAAATAATAGGTTAAGAGGGTACCCCTTTCAGAGTTATATTAAATGTTGCTAAATTTTAAGCATTGGTAAACGTCAGCGAAAATATAGATTTTTGTTAAGTATTTTCACTATATAGATTTTGGTAAACTGTGTCTCTTAATGATAATGTTAATTTTATTTCGGAAGTTAATTGGGGAGAACATTTTACAATTTCCTCTGGTTGTGACCATGTTCTTCGCAATGTCATTTAACTCATTCCTTGCATGGCAGCTTATCTACAACTTGTCCGAATCTAATATGACTAAGGAAACAAAATGCAGGTTCGTGAAACTGTTCCTCTTTCAGAAACCACTGCGTCAAAAAGGATAAATTACTCATTCGGAGCAATTTGTCCGTTTGTCGCAGTGGTTTCCGAAGTCTGCTGAATTCGATGCACCAAACCGAGTTATCATGGAGTTTACCATTTTGTAGAGGTTAACCTTTCTTTCCCAAAGGTTCAAGTCGACCTTGTCGCACTGAAAACATAGCTTTACAGAAACTGTCAGAAATTGCTTAGACTAACTCACCAATCTGAACTCATCAAGTTTATCTAATGAAAACATCTCTGAGGTAATATGGAAGCCGCTATTAGTTTCTTGCGAGTTTTTCCGTTGTTTTGTTTATTTATTTAGTAATAATGACGGTTTGAATAATCTTTTTAACGTATGTAACTCACAATACACATTTTGTGAGATAGTCATTTCCAAATAGTTAAAAGATACTCTAGCTATTAAAGGCATTTCTTACCGACAAAATACAAAAAAGAAAAAAAAAATCTGTAGGTTAGTTTCATTGATAGGATTACACGACTTTATAGAGAAACTATACATATATAAACTTCTCATTAATCAAAGATTCATTTTAAATGTCGTCTGCAGCAAACCGCTTAAAATCCAGGATTCCTTTTAGTAAGTGGATAAGGACAATACCGTCTGCCTTATTCCATTCAAACGTCTTTATAAGATCCAACACAAGGCTCAAATAATTCATTTGAATTTGTAAAGGACCTACCGCAGTCTTGCAACAAACCCTCGACACACAGTTGATGGATCGTGATTTTATCCCATTCTGCTCTTTCATTTCCCAGTTCATTCACCCCGTGCAGACTTATAAATCCATTTTTTACGACATTGTAAATAACCAACAACGATAGAATGAGACATAACTCATTCAGGGCAAATCCCTTTTTGATCGATATGGAGTTTTTATATCTCAAAGAAAGCCGTGTTTTATGACACTACCCGAGGATTGACTCATCAACATTTCGGATAAATAACTGTTCATACAACGTTTCGATAGACATTCGGACATCTCGGAAACCTTAGAAGGCGATTTTCTGTCAGAGAGATGTTTACAAATGTTCTAAAGCATCTATTTCGCCAGAGTGGTTTCGTCAATTTTAATTATGTAAACTTGTGAAAAGTGTTGATCTCGAATGTTGTATATATCAAAATCCGAGGTTATCTCATGAAGGTTGACACTATATTTCATTTTGCAGTGAACAAATCAAGTGTTCAGTGCAAAACTATAGTAATTGCTTCATGTTTATGAAGCACTTAATATAGTCTTGCACTGAACCCTCGAAATATGATTGGATACAATTGCACATTATCTCTATGTTTGAAACACACGACCATGGCGGCACCCACATGACGTTGTCAATATAGATTAACATTCGCTTATAACTTTCAGTCTGGAGTATGTTTTCCTTAGTATGGCAGAGATAACCATACAGTTCTAGATGAGGGGTCTACATGGTGCAGGCTGTAGTTATAACACGATTTATCCTGTCACTAGTGTCCTTTTGGGACCGATAACTAGGTGCCGTATAACATTTGTGATATCCGGCACTAACCGTATAACACATGCACGTGACGAATCATGACGTCATAAGTGCGCCATGACGTCATGTTTACACCATTCTCTACTTATTTTTCCTTTTTTCTCGTGTTTTATTTACATCTTGTTTGTTTGAAAGAATACATAAAGGCAACAGGATAAATAGAATAGATGGTTAGTGTCTTTGAATGGGAAAAGTTATCGGGCTCGGCTTCGGATTATTATCCGTTTCGCCTTCGGCTAACCGGATAATATTCCTAAGCTTTGCCCGATAACATTTCCGATTCACGACACCAACCATCTATTCTCTATTCTGTCTCCCCGTAATTATCCCGTGGGCATTAAGAAATGGTTAGAGATCTGGGTTCCGTTTTACTAAGCTACCTAAGTTAAACATTTGCGTAAGTCATAACTGAAACACATGGACAGTATCTTCAAGTATAATATTGAAATGTGACACGTCATTGGAAGCGTCTCGGAGGGACCATTCCAATGATGTGTTACTTTGCAATATTGCTCAGCCCAATATTGAAATAATATTAATTGTTGTTTTGGACGTAAATCTTTAGCGTAAACTGTTTAGTAGAACGGTACCCTGGAAGTATCTGGTGGAATTTACATGATGCTGAATTGAATGATAACACGATTCCTTTCACTATGAAGAGATATTCTGTTTTTCTCTTTGCTCATCACATCAACGTTCAAATGCTTAGATAGCGAGAAACCATCTGATATATATATATTTGAGGAGTTTACATGATGCAGAATTCGATGAAGATTCATGGCACCGCAAATCTATTTTTCTATACCATATTGATCACGTTAACGTTTCAATTGCTTAGAAATCGAGAAAACATTCGAGCAATTCACACGTTGACTCCGATGATGGCACGATTTCTTGCATCATTAGGCAATGCTCTGTTTTCAATTTATTCGCATATATTCCGTTCTAACATATCTCATATGAACGTTTACAAATGCTTAGAAATTGGGATCCTTTTGGGAATGAATATACATGATACAGAACTCTTTGATAAAAAAGTTTCTATGAACTACAAACACATATCATGTGTTCTCTGTGTTGAGCACATCAACGCTTCAAATGCTTAGCTATCGAGAAACCATTTGATTAATCTGCCTAATGCGGATTTAAATGATAACATGATTCCTGGCACCACAATAGACATACCAATAGTAGTAGAGCCTGAAACAACTCTTCGTAAAAAGATGTTTTCGTTATCTGTAAAATTTGTATGCTACTTTTCTTCTCAAGTAGCATCGTTTACATAATTCATGACATGGTAATATGCCAAGTTTATTTCTGTGTGCATCTTAATGTGCTTACTGTATACGATCAATGTGAACCGTATATATTTGAGACAAGCACGAAATAATCTATTTCTAAATAGGGCCTAGATCTTTTGACGAAAACGTGAGGCAGGTGAGTTTGGAGTCTTTCTCAATCATCTTGAGTCGGGCATCACAACATAACTGAAATAATGTTGACGCAATGTAATACTCATGTGGTTAAATGAATACACAAAAACACGATCTTTTAAGTAAACAATTGTTGAAGTTAGCATGAATAAAACAAAGCTTTAAAGTCAATGGACCCCGCGATAAAATGACACCAATGCTAACAACTGTGTTCGGCCAATCATGCTATGTTCTTGTTGCTATTAAGTAGATGACAAATAGGTAGTAATTATTTATTTCAAAACAACTCAAAATTCAGAAAGTTCTCTAATTACGTTAGAGTCACTTGAAACAGCTATTATTTGTACAACAAAATACACAATACATTACAATACAATGATTTTATTTGCAATTAATACAAAGTCATTTTTATATCACAAAATTAAAAAAAAAGCAATAACTGTTAAGTTGAGTGACGTCTTGCCGAACGTTTATCATTCAGAGTCCCGTGAAATAAACCCCTAATACCAACCAACATTAATTTGATCTGTCTGTGTTTTCGAATCAAATTGTTCAATTGCACGAAAAGCGGTCGTTCACACAATTGGCCATTACGTGGACGATAAAGACCCCGTACGTTATAAAAGGTTTGGGTTTCTCTTAGTGCGTAAAGCGCCGTCCGAAATCAGGCTTTGTATCTCTAGACGGGGCAATCATGTGACCAATGTTTACGATCTTATGTCCGAACAAGATGGCCATACCACAGGTATCTTTGCTTTTTTCACCTTACTTTGCCAACAATAGTCGCATTAAGGAGAACTCGCAGTCGACGGGAGTGCATGTCCAGAACAGTCGGTCTTCGACTGCGATGGTAAATTCATGCGGGGTACACACTATGGCTATTATTGGCAAAAGCAGGTAAAAAAAGCAAAAAAAAAAACTGTTCCATCATGGGCGCAGCCATCCCCCTCCGGTTTTACACGCAATGCGCTCAATTCTTTTCAAGCCACCGAATGCTGAAAGGCACATCAAAGGAGAGGAGTACAAACAAATTACTGAAAAAATATATGGAGTTCTTTTATTATGTTCATAAAAATCATGATGATAAGTTTAGGAATGCATTGAGACCCTATTAATGAGACTCATTTAAAATAAGTTATTTTGTGCTTGAAATATAGTTGTCTCCAATTCAATCATGTTTATCAACAACCTGTTTGTTTACATATTCAAAATAACGATTTTTGACTGGTCGGTTAAAAGATTTGTGTATCAACTGTCAAGGTCAGAGGTGAAGAATCAGGAAATTTGGATTATAAAACTTGCTCAAATTTGGGTTATTTCTGGTTAACTTTCACATTTAAGTTGTGCTGATGTTGTTTCCCGGTGATAACTATTTGAATCTGTCCAAAAGTTAACCAAATAATATAGTTTGATATAACATTAATCTCCTTTAATGGGCCTTTAATATAAATACCACACGCATCCACGATTTATCCGTGACAATAACTAACAGAGATGCGTTTAGTTGGATGTTCACATGCCGAGACGACCATGTAATCAGAGCCTAATGCGTTCTTTACTGCACCACAATTGGTGTTATGGGTGGCATTTATAGTGGTGGCTATTTGCGAATTGATTTGTCGGGGATATTTGTCAGTCTGTGAAATTATTCGACACAATACGGTCAACTGGATGGTCTGATTGGATCATACCCCGATTTCAACACCATTTCAATTTTCGCCACGAATTACAGAGCGTCTGTTTTTTAAGTATTTTTTTTTTGTAAATCAAAACTTAACGTCTTTGCTTCCTAGCATAAGAATTTTATTCCTTCGTTAACAGTGTTTTGCGTGGCCAGATGGTTAAATCTGACAGTCTTAGAACTCACGGGTTCTGGGTTCGAGTCCAATCGGGTTTTTTTTTCACGAGGGTGTCATTTCGGAACATACATTAGAGCCCTATTTAAGTACTGGTAAATCAAGAAAACCCACAACATAAACGACAACTAATGTTTATGCGTCATTACAACTTCTCCATGAATCAAATTAACAAATGTTCGACACGCAAGTTTTAATCTATCGCTTCCGAAAACGAACGAAACAATGGTTAAGTGAAATGAAAAGAGGTCCTTTCTCTTCCACACCTAACAGTCTACGTAGCTGGCAAACCACATTTTATCATGAGTGTACCTGTTTTTGGTGGACAGGTAATGCTAAATGTAAGATTTAACTGTCCATACACCAAGTTGTCAACAGCACTCATTGCTTATTCCTTTTGTAGTTCTTCATTGAAACAGAAAACTAGTGTAACAATTCTCCTAGTTATCACATCTTTCAAAGATTAAATCCATGTGCTATTTCTTATTCCTAAATCCAAATTTATGCATTAATCACACTTTACAAACGTCCTTTATCTAAGTAAATTGGATCAGAATAATCGAAGCGGTGTTAATCCAACAATGGCGGTCAACTCATCTTGAAATTGACATGGTCGTATGGTGGGCTTAAATATGTCACATGGTGACCCCTTAAATGTTCTTTACGAACCCTCTATGGCTTTTAGGGGGTCACCATGTGACATGTTTTGACCAATGAAATAACTGGAAATTCGAGACAAGCGAAATATTTAATGATATTTTTTCTATCGAAGCTCTTCAGGTTCATCCAATGGAAACAGTATATCTCTCAGGTTGCGGAAATACCTGATAAGTGACGATTGAATTATTCCGTCAATGTGTGCTTTAAATTGCTGCCTCAGAAAGACATATTATGCTTTTTGTCGTAGTTTTAACGTATCAATACGACAAAATAGAATTACATTTTCTTATTTCAAGAAAAATGTCCTTTTATGCATTTTGTAAGTGATGTTACTGTGTATTACTCATTCTCCAGTCAAAAGAAAACTATTTGAAGGAAATTATTTAATTCTGACTTATTATTCAAGATCAACAAAAGAGTTTGACAAGATAATCCCCTTTATAATGGATCGAAATATAGTTCTTCGTGTTCTTTGCTCAAATACTCTTCATCGTCTGTTTCACATATATACCGTTTGTAAATGGATTATTTATGTACGAAAGTCTCCTCACACCTGTCAACAATTCTGTAAGTTCACATCGTCTATAGGTCTTTAGCTGTATGCTATATGTTTATCTACATGTGTTTATGACACTGTTTGATAGAACCTTGCTACCTCTACCTGTATATAAAAATCATATACCTATGTTATCAAAATCATAGAGAGTGACTTATAGGCCTATTGGGCTGGGTGTAACGAACTGTAATATGATAATCGATTGTCAAAAAAGTGAACACATGTCACTATAACAAAATATTTGCTGACTTACTTATTTATATCATTTTAGGCACATTTCATCTACATCACTCACAGGAATATCGGGCGACATCGTTTTCGACGGAATCGGCCGATTGCGTTTGTCAAACTTCGTCGTTCAGAACCTCGTCACGGAGGAGTCCCAGCGATTTTGGCGGGAAATCGGGTACATCCGCGACGACGACATCAGCCCGTTCGGAATCATCTGGCCGGGCGAGTCGATCACCAGCCGCATCTCGTACGGCCGGAAGAAGTACCGAGTGGTCACGAACCCGGTCAAGCCGTTCGTGATGGACGAGGAGCCGCATCGGGACTACGACCATTGTGCCAAAGACATCACGTGCGTGTACATAAATAATACGGGTAAGATGTCCACGATACGGGCGCTGGCGGACTACGAGAACGGGCGGTATAACGCCAGCAACCCGTACCATATCCGCTGTTGTCGGGGACTCTCCGTGGATTTGCTCAGTAGATTAGCGAGTGACTTAGACTTCGACTTCAACTTGTACATAGTTTCCGACACAACGTACGGCAAGGAGATCGACGGGAAGTGGAACGGCATGGTCCGTGACCTCATGACGGGCACCGCCCACTTCTCCGTGGCCGCCATGAGCATCACCCGCGAAAGGTTGAAGGTCATTGACTTCACGGTGCCCTACTTCTTCTCGGGGTTCTCGGTGCTCTACACAGAGAAACAGCGCGCCACTAACATGCACGCCTTCCTCGAGCCGTTCGATGTGAGCGTCTGGTTCGCCATCATCATCAGCGCGACCTTGACCGCCGTTGCCATGGGGATATTCGAGTGGAATAGTCCGTTTGGATTGAATCCCTGGGGAAAGAAGCGGAAGCAGAACTACACGCTCGCTTCCGGTATGACGATGGTGTATTCTGTGCTGTTTGGACACACCGTGAAGACCAAGTCGCCCAAGGCATGGCCCAGTAAGGTGATGCAGAATTTCTGGGCCTTTTCGTGTATCTTTATTATTGCGAGCTATACGGCCAACCTGGCTGCGTTTATCGCTGGAAAGCACGCCGGTATTCTCTATAGCAGCATACACGATTCCAGGGTAAGTCCACCCTTCTTTAAAGATCCATCTTCGCAGATGAGAATATTTGAAATGTAAACTGAATCGTTGTTGAAAAAATAAGGTTGTTTGAAAATTGAAATAATCTAATTTTATTGAAAGCATTATTACTTCAGGAATCGCAAATATATATGAGTATGTATAGCTTATCTGCGGTCGATCTCAAAATAGTTGGAACGCTTTTGGTTCTAAAAGCATGTTAGTTCACTGTATATGGCTAAAGATATTAATACGAACTGATTTTGCGCCCAACGCCCGTTCTCCAGCAATGGCTACGTATCCAGGATGCTAAACCGAGAGTGACCTTTCTAAGTTGTAAGAACTTGTTTCACAACCAATCTAGAATAAATAGGTTTAGGCAACAAAAGCCAATTATTGTATATGCTGATGATTCCTGCCTTACCTCTACAACGATCTGCCATAAAGTTCGTTTTTCAAGGCTTCTTTCTATCTCTACACGAATAAGTGAAAGGCTCAATTTGCATTTCCTCCGTTCTCATTTTAGTAGGGTCTTAACCCAACTTGAATGACACGTCAGTTCATGAAGTAGGGTCATTTAAAATACACTGCAAAAGATGCTTTTAATAAGATTGTTGAAGCATTTATACTAAAATCTTCATTAGTTTAGACAAGTTTGTTTTACATCGATTTACAAGTTCTTTCGACTTCGACAAATCACTCTCGATTCTGCTTCCTGGATACAAAAACAGTACTTGGACCGAGTTTGAATAAACGAAGAGTCGCAAGGCAGATCCCGCGACTCCCGGGAGTCTTCACCAGAACTCTCTTGTCCCGAGGCCGACGCTCTACCGCTGGACCGCTGTCCTTTACTCTATCTCTAATGTCCAGTGATCTTCATTATCTAAAGTCACCTTACGTCTTCAGTTTAAACATATTCTTTTAATTCTTTAATATGATATGTTATCATATTAACACATAGATTTAAGTTTATAAACGATCAGATGGAGGGGAATCGAACGAAAGCTAAGTTTATGAAGATCGTCTTCTCTATATCCAGCAGGCAAAGACAAATACTTTATTCTGTTCTTGAATATTCTATAATAAAATGAGACATGATATATAAAACAAATTGAAAAAAAAAGAAAAAACAGTCATAAGTGTATAATAATGCGATGTGGATTCGAACGGCCATTTCTATGAACGAAGTCTGATGCATCGTACACACATTTACACCTGAATGGTAATGCACGGAATCATTTTGAATCCACCAATCCAAATATAGAAAGCTTTGTTCCGTATTAGGATTATTTTCCGTTTCTGTGTATGTAAGGAGTCATCACTCATGGGATACCAAGACCAAAACGGAAACACCATCGCATGAGAAGACTAAATCTAGACCTCATTTTGTAGACGTAACACGGTCAAAATCGTCCTTTCGTCGTACCATTATTTAATTCTCGGCTACATAAAGAGGATGTTTATTCCAACCCATAACCTTTCCGCGGTAAATTGGATGACAAATTGTATGGCTTATACATGGCCCCGGAAACGGTATAAACAGAATTAAGTTGCCTTATTACCGACGATCTGTCACTACGTGATTATTGATCACCTCAACGCACCCTTAGACAAAACCCGCTTGGTACATAATCGAACACTGTAGTCGGAATTGAGAGATCTCCGTGGCATACTTTTTTTTAAGTGGGTGTAATACGGTGGGTTTAGTACAGCTTTCAACAAGGATTTACTAATATATTTCAGCGTTTCTTTGACCAATAACTTATGAAGTAAATGACCCCTCTCCCCAAATGTTTGATTATTGATCATCTCCGTGCAGCCTTCACAACCCCTTGGCATATTATAGAAAACTATTGTCGGAATAAAGGGACCCCCGTGGCATAATTCTAAGTGAGTTCACCAGAGCTTTCAACAAGGATTCACAGATTTGATTCAGGGTTTCCCTTGACCCCAAACTCATATAATAAATAAACCCTCCCCGATTCTAAATTATTGATCACCTCCGTGCATCCTAAGACAACCAACAGCCTTGGTACATTATAGAACATTAGACAGGGTGGATAGACGTACGTAGAATATCATTTAAGTAGAATTAATACAGCTTTCAACAAGGATTCAGTGAAATAGTTCAGTGTTTCCTTGACCTCGAACTTATAAAGTAAATGAACCCTCCCCGCTGCTTTGTTATTGACCACCTCCGCGCATCCTTAGACAGACCACTTGGTACAGTAGAGAACAATTTGCAAGATAGAGAGAAGTACGTGGAATAGTAGTTTTAAGTGGGGTTAATACAGCTTTCACTAAGGATTCACTGATATAATTTAGGGTTTTCCTTGACCCCAAACTCAGATAATAAATAAACCCTCCCCATTTCTTAAAGGCACATAAAAGGAGATAAGTACAAATGAAATAATGAAAAATCATATGGCGTTCTTTTATTATGTTCATATAAGTCATTAAGAACTAATTTACGAATGCATTGAGACCCTATTCAGTTAACTCCTTTAACATAGGTTATTTTGTGCTTGAAATAAAGTTGTCTCGAATTCAATCATGTTTATCAACAACCTGTTTGTTTACATATTCAAAATAACGAATTCTGATTGGTTGGTTTAAAAAATTGTGAATCAACTATCAAGGTAAGGGGTGAAGAATCACACAATCTGAATTATTAAACTGGCTAATCTGGGTTATTTCTTGTTGGCTTTCATGTTTAAGTTGTGCTGATGGTTTTTTGGTGATAAATATTTAAATGTGACCAACAGTTTACCAGATAATATAGTTTGATATAGCATTTATCTCTTTTTATGTGCCTTTAATTATTGATCAACCCCGCGCATCTTTGGAAAGTCCCTTGGTACATTATAGAGCACTAGGCAAGATGGGGAGATCTCCGTTGCATAGTTTTTTATTGGGTTTTACACATCATTCAACACGGAAACACTGGCATAATTCAGGGTGTCCTTGACCCCAATACTAATAAAGTAAATGACACCCCAGGATATGACCCTAACGAACATTATTTTCCATTCACAATTCCATATGTAATTGGTCGAAAATCCCCCAAATTAGCATAAATCAGGGATGAAAGGGGGAAAACCAGAAAAATCAAGGGGTCGAGCGAAAACCCTGAAAATGAATTGCAAATTCATGTTTCGTCTATAACCTATGTGTTGCAATCGTGTCTTGCCTTAGGACACTGGACTGTCGAATATGATTGGATGAAATGGGTCAACATGCACCAAAGAAGTACCAATGCTTTGTATGACCTTTCAGAAGAGAAACAACAATACAGTCAGCTTCTTTCTGGCTTTTTATCAAAAAATATACCAAACCCCAGGATAAGCTATGCCTCTGCAAGTTATTCTTTAAAGCCAAGAGTCAAAGTATTTAAAGACATATGGATGCAAGGAAAACAAGACCAGCACTGAAGATTTATCAAGAGGCCAGACAGCCCCATTCAAGTTGTTTAATATAATCTGCTGTAAATGCAAAACTCAGCGGAAAATATAACAGAGTCATGTCGCAAGGTAAACAGCATCTTTCATAACCTCATATTCAACCTGTTCCGGTGGGAAGACTTGGTACAACATCCCATAACAACAAAGAAACAGAAATATTGAGAAAGAAAAAAACCCTTTAATTGAGCAGTTATAGAGTAGCAAGCAGGAAAACAACGATGCTGGTGATGATGATGAAGCGAAGGAAAATAGTATTTGTTATGGTGTTGGAGATTTTTTAATTCAAGGGCAAGTCATTGAAATATATACCTAAGAACTTTTCTTTGAACGTAATTGTGAGGTCGCTATCTTGATAAGTCTTTATTTTGCATTTGTGTTTATATTCACATTCAACACTGCAAAAGAATAAAAAAAAATCAGTAAATGTTAATGATAGGTTTTGTTGATTCTGGTCAGACGCCGAACAATGAACATTCCATGATATTAATTTGGATATTTGGCATGTATTTCTCAATACGACACAATTAGTCCACAAAAATATAAATAATTTGCCTTGAAAATGTTTTTCACTTTACAATGTCTTAACTTAATACTGTTATAAAAGGTAGCAGTTTATTGTTTCTATTCATTTTCACTTCTGTCAGGTTAGATCCGGCTTAGATCTCTCAGACCAAAGATGCAACACGTTTCCATTCTCTGGGTCATGCGTTTAAGACCAGCTAAGAATATTCCCTTTGTTTAACAATCATATGAAAATAATGCTAATAAATTGGACCTGATAAGATGCTGTTGAATTAGTGGGAATTTCTTAATCAAACCGCTTGATACTCCAATTGCATTGCATAATACGATGTAGTTATCTGTTTTGTTTCTATTTTGCTTTTTAATGTATTTGTTTTTCTTAATTACCTAGAGATGGTCTAAAAATACCAGAACTATTCCAGAACCTTATTAGTTTATAGTTACAATAAGATGACAATCGACTCATGGTGCCAAACATTTTCATATATGACATAATGAGGCGCATTGTGAATTTAATATAGTAACAAAAAAGGAAATTAATGCACAAAATGTAACAAAAGTGGCTTAAATCTAATTTTTTCCAATCTGAGTGAAAGAGATTATAAACCAACGTCAGAAAACGAGTTCCCATACCTGAAAACCCCAGAAAAGATATATTACATGTCATATGTTATGTAATGTCTCTCGCAAAATTTTTTAGAATTACTTCCGGCGACCATTTTTAATTTATGCAAATTATGCAAATTACCCAACGTTGCCAGAGTGGCAACCTCGCTCATTTCAATATGGAACTCCTATAGACTAAGAATCAACAATAAAACTTCATGTTACTCACAATTTCTAGGTTGCCAATTGAACAAAGAAGGGCTACGCCTCGACTTAAACTATTGAGTTGATAACAGAATTCATTGATGTTCATATTGTAAAGTCCAATTCAAAATAAAAAGAAAATCGGAAAAGCGATACTGATTTATAGCTGTTATTGCAACGTCTTTGTTTACAGAATCTTCACAAAAAATGTGCTTGAATGTTGTTTATCTGATGATTTGAAATCATTTTTATTTATAGATGTTGTTTAAACGTCTTTGTTAACAGAATCCTAACAAAAATGTGCTCAAATGTTGTTTATCCGACGATTTGAAATCTTTTTGATTTATTCTAAACGATTTCGTCAACAGAATAAGTCGAAATTACGAGATAATTAAGTCGTTTTTTTGACTTACTAACTCGAAATAACAAGATAACTATGTCGTTTTTTCGAGTAAGTTAGTCGAAATAACGAAATAATTAAGTCGTTATTCAACTAACTAACTTAATCGTTACAAAAGTAACTTGGATCGGAAAAGGTATCGGACAAGGCACAGAATTGTTATCCGGAAAGCCGAAGGAGAATCGGGTAATAATTCGAAACTAAGCCCGATAACTTGTGTCATTCAACACACCAGCAACCTATTCGGATTAAGATAGAAAATGAGATTAAAACCGAATACGGGTAAACATAACGGAAAATCAATACCAACATGAAAGAGGAGCGATTACGTAATCGAGTGACGGATAACGAAAATGCTACACGGCACCCTGTTATCGGTCCGTACATTGCTCTGGTGACAGGGTGATATATCATATTACGTATGCTCCATGGATGCGATTAATCGAACCATGTGTTCAGTGCTGTAGTACAATTCTACTAAAAAATAGAAACAATAAATGAATATAGAACTTTTATTAGACGTTCATGTATTTACATGTAGCCAGTTTTAATATACAAGAAATACGTACATTTAACCATTATAGTGCTTTAGTGCCGACTTCATGCATATGCAAACAGGAGGTAAGATCAAGGCCAGCTGCTAAGTAAATTGGCGGCTTGTCTCTGATCCAACCTGTTTCTTTTTCTGAGTCCAGATGTAGGTCAGCATAATTCAAAATATGTTAAATCTGAATCTGACTTTCGCAGCATATACATTTTTTGCCGTCCTTAACAGCGTTCTTGCAGCATATGTACTCTCGTCGTTTGTTCTCATTGCAGCAACTACAAATTCCCTTTTTACAGCATTTGCAGTTAAGGAAATCACTATACCCTTGGTCACAACAAGATTGATGTTTCTTTCCCTTCGAATCACAACAGATACATGTGGGCGACTGTGTGGTAGAAGTTAGTTCTTATGTGGTGGTTGTACTTGGCTCTTGCGTCGTCACGATTTCACAGCATTTACAACTTTTGCCCTTCTTGACAGCTTGTTTGCAGCATTTGTTCTGTCGGCGTGTGTTCCCATTACAGCAACTACAAATTCTTTTCTTTTTGCAGCATCTGCAGTTGAGGAAAACACTATAACCTTGGTTACAACAAGGTTTTCGATTCTTTCTCGGTAATTTACAACAGGTACATGAGGTTGGCTTTGTAGTCGTCGTGGGCATTTGTGTGGTCGTTGATGGCTCTGGTGTGATCATAGTTGTGGTTGTAGTTGACCCTGCTGTGGTCGTATGTGCGGTCGTAGTTGGCTCTGCTGTAGTCGTAGGAGTGGTCGTTGTTGGCTCTGGTGTGGTCGTAGGAGTGGTCGTTATTGGCTCTGGTGTGGTCGTAGGAGTGGTCGTTGTTGGCTCTGCTGTAGTCGTAGGAGTGGTCGTAGTTGGCTCTGCTGTAGTCGTAGGAGTGGTCGTTGTTGGCTCTGGTGTAGTCGTAGGAGTGGTCGTTGTTGGCTCTGGTGTAGTCGTAGGAGTGGTCGTAGTTGGCTCTGCTATAGTCGTAGGAGTGGTCGTTGTTGGCTCTGGTGTGGTCGTAGGAGTGGTCGTTGTTGGCTCTGGTGTGGTCGTAGGAGTGGTCGTTGTTGGCTCTGCTGTAGTCGTAGGAGTGGTCGTTGTTTGCTCTGGTGTGGTCGTAGGAGTGGTCGTTGTTGGCTCTTGTGTGGTCGTAGGAGTGGTCGTTGTTTGCTCTGGTGTGGTCGTAGGAGTGGTCGTTGTTGGCTCTGCTGTCGTAGGAGTGGTCGTTGTTTGCTCTGGTGTGGTCGTAGGAGTGGTCGTTGTTTGCTCTTGTGTGGTCGTAGGAGTGGTCGTTGTTTGCTCTGGTGTGCTCGTAGGAGTGGTCGTAGATGGCTCTGGTGTGGTCGTAGGAATGGTCGTTGTTTGCTCTGGTGTGGTTGAAGGTGTGGTCGTAGTTGGCTCTGGTGTGGTCGTAGTTGGCTCTGGTGTGGTCGTAGTTTGTTCTGGTGCGGTCGTGGTTGGCTCTGGTGTGGTTGTAGGTGTGGTCGTAGTTGGCTCTGGTGTGGTTGAAGTTGTGGTCGTAGTTGGCTCAGGTGTGGTCGTTGTTGACCCTGGTGTGGTCGTGGTTGGCTCTGGTGTGGTTGTAAGTGTGGGCGTTGTTGGCCCAGGTGTGGTCGTAGTTGTCTTTGATGTGGTCGTAGTTGGCTCTAGTGTGGTCGTTGTTGGCTCTGATGTGGTCGTTGTTGGCTCTGATGTGGTCGTTGTTGGCTCAGGTGTGGTCGTTGTTGACCCTGGTGTGGTCGTAGTTGGCACTTGTGTGGTCCTAGTAGGCTTCTGTGTGCTGGTTTGCGATGGCGAGTATGTAGAAGACGAAACTGGACATATATCGAATTCTTCGACACAGTAACTTTTATAACACAGACGACCTTCTCCACACGGGGTTCCATTCCAGACAAAATACAGTCCTATCGAACACGAGCCTCCTAGCACAGTCCGGCATTTAATTTGGTTGTTGAGGTAGCACGCCGTGGCGGTTGCCGTACTGCAGGCAGAGGCTGTACTTAAGCCCGTTTGCACCTGTCACTGGTGATCTAGAGACATATCACTCGACCCTAACCAGCCACTGCAGAACGCGGACCGAAACTGTGTGGCGGTAAACCCGTTCTGGCTTGTACAGTCCGGGTAAGAGCTGAGATGCGCAGTGAATTGGTCGACAGAACAGGAAGAGAACTTTACGTACGAATCCCGAGCTGTTGATGGCTCAACATAGCTCGGCGACATCATGTTGGTTTCGGGTGGACACTCTACGGATTCATCGTGACCTGCCCCTAAGGCGTGTCCAAGCTCATGCGATGCAATGTAACCGAGATTATAACCAATGTTTTCTTGAATCGACACGATCGGAGAGTTGTCTCTACACATCGTGCCTAAATAGGCAGCTCCTAGAAGTAACTCATACACAGGTTCGAGATTCATGTACAGATCTAAGCCTGTCAGAGCCATTGCGTGATCAAACGTTGTATTTCGGCTGAGTTCGAATACCGCATATAGGGCGAACTCATACAAACTATTGTCAACATTGATCAAGTCGGTGCCGGCAATAGTGTTATTCGCTGACCAATCGAAGTTTTTTCCTTTCCCCGGGTGTATGAATGCAGTCGAGTATATAACGAGGTCAAGTTCACCACCAGATACCTGATTTACGCTGCTGAAGTATACGTTCATCTCATTGGCTAGAAGCGTGGCGTACAACTCGGCTTCCTCCTCGGCAGCGTCGTCGTTTTCCGGGTTTCTGTCGTAGAACGGCAGCATGAACGCCTCGTCTGCGACAAAAGCAATTTCTACCGTTCTAAATCCCGCCTCTGGTAAAATAGATCGTCGTCTTCGTTTATGGGCGTTGCCAGGAGCGTGGCCTGGACCGTTGCTAGGTGCGTGGCCTGTGTAAGAAACATTGGACTGATGTGTCACGTGACCATCGTCATCAAAGGCGAGAAGCACGCCGTTCGTGAAAGCGTCTGAGGACACGCAGTTTGCCTCTGTGGAATTCGGTCTCAAGAAACAGCTCTCGCCCCGTCGTTCGAGGATGGCTACTAGCTCGCATTCGGGTGCTCCCCCGCCCGTGTGCATGACCCTGCATGCGAAGGACTCACCCGTGGTTGCTTCTGTGTAGAACCCGTAGTTGTGTCGGCTTCTTGTCCCGCGTTCAGAAGGCATTTGAATGAAGGGGTTGTGATCCAAGGTTATGTTTCTACTAGCCTCATCGCTAACGTGAAGTGTGTATTCTAGCACGCTCGGAAATTCGACATCTCCGTCCTCATTCACATGCAGTACGTTCGTTCCCCGGTCTACTCTCCACGGAAAAGGGCACTTGTCTTTCTGAAAAGGAGAAATAACGTAATTATTGCTTGACCACCAACATCTACATGAATTTGAGTACCATCCCGGTTTATTTGTAATATATTCTTTTTGCAATAAAAAAAAATACAATTAAAATATGTACTTACATTAAATACTTACATAAATGTGTACTACAGAACAGAACATATTTTATCAGAACTAAAGCATATTAGCTCATTGCTTTTAAAAATACAATTAACTACATAACAATGAAAATAGTGTTTACACAGCTTGCAGAATACGTCCCATGGTCAACATGTTTTGCAATTCTTTCCGTAAAGCACATTTATTTTGAATTGTGTTATTTTTGCACCAAATCGCAAAAGCAATCCTGTTGGGTTGGGAAAGCTGATCTATCTATTCCTCACATGTATGAAACGTACAATATCGAAACTATTCCTATACCACTAAACGCATTAATTTATCATCTATTAACCATCAAATTCACATAAAGACATTTCACCAAGGTAAGTCTTTAGATACATAACGGTAATAATAACAATAATAATTATAATAATAATAATAATCATAATAATCATAATAATAATAATGATAACAATAATAATAATAATAATAATGTTAATAATGGTTATAAAAATAGTTACATTGAATTGTGTTGATAGTAATAATATTAATAAAAATAATAAAAGCACTTACCTATTGTTGTTTTGCCCTTCGCTTCCATTATAATGCTGTATATCATTAGACAGAAAAGCACGGTTGGTGCCATTTTAAACTGCATCCTTCGTCTAAGTATTGTTGTTTGCAAACTGACCATTGTACCGTACAATGAACCTCTGGTGTTGTCGGGTCAGATATGGTAAGATTTATAGTCTATTGGCTTGAACTGTATGTCACAGGTCCATGCAAGTTTTTCACACTTTAACTAACCCCATTTAGAGTTAATCATGGCTACGTAAAGGTGTCATGTCGTTCCTTTTGTCTAGTAAGCGCAGGTTTGAGCTTGCTTTTTGCGCCATATTTTTGTATTTTTGTCTCTCGTCAATTTTTCAACGATTTAATTTGGCAAAATCAGCATAAACATGCTTTTGGCAGTAACATCTCATTAGACTAAGCAAACAAAATTTAAATACAATTTCAATCCATCTTCAAGAATATTCAAACAATAGGCATATACACTTATACAGATCTATTTACAAACGCATATACTTATTCCTACAATTATATGCGAAGATGAATTTATTGTTATATACTTTATCAACCATGAGCTGTATATGCTTCAGTTGAAATAAAATGTTCTTCTTCTTCTTATTAACTACCTCCGAATAAAAGTGCATTATATCAACTTAGGTGTAAGTATTGCCTAGTTTAAACTCTTCCTTTAGAAATAACCTTTCGGTCTTTTACGATTATAAAGAAATTCATATAACGCCATGGTATATTTTCAAAGTAATTAATCCTTATATTTGATTAAGCTGGACAACATAGTAAAAATTGGTATTCCGATTTTATTCGGTTGAGATTGCATAATATGCACGTTCTAATTTTGTCTTTCAGTCCCATTATATGTCATTAACACTGCATATTTAGCGCCGTTTTCGCATTTCTAAATTCGTATATTTGTATGATGCTGTGTATGCGTTTATATTGTAATGCCGAGGGACATTTAACCATAAAAATGCTGGGCATTTTCTTTTTTTAAATCATTTTTGTGTCGTCTGCTTTCCAAACCCGTAAGTGTCCGCTTAACTTTGATGAGGAAAGACATTCAGAGTAGCAAACAGGTCAGATCGCAGGCCAGCCGCCGAGAAAATTCATCTATACTGTTACAAACCAAAACAACGCTGTTCAAATCTTTCTACCCTAATCGGACAGTATCACCCTGTCTCAATTCCAAAATGGTGAGATGAAATTCGGAATTTTGAAATAAAGATTCCCTATATATAGAGTAAAATAATGAGATGATAATATATACCAACACAATGGATGAAACGCAAGTTGTTTTTTGATCCTGATTTGTGTTAACAACGTGAAATTATTTACATTGGACCACACCAGGCCAAATGGGCTTATCGGCCATCTAAATGAAATCTATAATATAAGGCATGTATGATGTGCAAAGTGACTTCTAGTTATCAATAGTATATATTGTCTTAGACTGTTAAAAGTTTCTTATCATATAGATATATGAAGTACAATCAAACCAATGGGACTTTCTGAAGTGGCTGTTTAAGGCAAGTTGGCTGCTTTAAAGGGTGGCTGCTTAACACAAGTTAGACTGTACATGTACAACAGTTTGTACAGTAATGATGTGTATCCAATGTGATCAGTAGAAACGTTTGTATTCTTAACCCTTTCTTCGTATTCCGAATAACGTCGGTTATTTGTATTTAACCCTTTCCCAAACAATAACGACATTTGACGACTTTGTTGCAGATGAATTTAGAAAACATTGTGGAAAAAGGAGAAATTGCTCGTAACGAGCCCGTCCGGAATCCAGCTTTACTGCTTAGGTTATTTTTAACAATGGTTTATGGTATCTTAGATGTGCCTTTAATCTTGATGGTACTGATTACATGTTAAAGACGATTAAATTCAAAACTAATTCGTTTTTTCGTCGGTTCCCACAACACGTATGGACGTGTGGAAAACCTTAGATGTGTCTTTAATCTTGATGCTACTGATTACATGTTAAAGACGATGAAATTAAAAACTAATTGGTTTTTCTGTCGGATCTCAAACGTGTATGGATTAATTTACTGGGCGCTCTCATAATGATAATGTTGCGGACAGTAATGGTTTTCAGGGTATTTGTTCTCAAATGTAACGACAATGTAAAGGCTCAACAGTAAAGGGCCGACTTCAAAAAATGCAAATAGGTGAAATAGGCTAAATGCAACGGTAGGAAACTCTGTTCAGATATTCCAATCACCCCTTTTCTCAGGTATGGTATACGTAAATCATACGTAACAAAGGTGTTCCGATTTATACGAGTGTACATTCTAGTATAAAATGGATTTCATTTTTAACTTAATTCGACGAATATATTTGTCAACGCCTGCTTTCTTTGTTTCTTTTTCTAGTTTATCAGAACATAAAGATAGTTCGGTTAGCATGCAATCCGTGATATCTTTTTTTAAAGTCATTCAATCTGCATAGAATTTATATTACGGATCTAAACAATGGTTTTGTTGGGTATCAATAGTCCCTTCCAGTAGAGAAAAATGTTTGGGAAAACGGGGTTCCGATTTCAAGTCTTCACTCAATCAAAGTCATTTCCGGTTTTTCATAAGTGCAATATACCAGGATTAAGTTGTCGTTGGATACGGAACATGTGAGCTCATGTTAAGAGACAATCATTCACTTCTATAGTGTTGTGTTCAGAAATGAAAAGGAAATACCAAATCACGAGTATGCGCATTGACCTCAATTTAAGTGTTTAAAAAGTGGTGAGAGCCATGTACCCCTTGTGAGTGTGAACCAGCTGTGGTGTAGTGGTACATGTATTGTTTGGAAATCAAGTTGGGTCGTCTAGGGGTCGAATCCTCAGAGCGGCTTGTTTCATTTATTTTGAGTGTCCTAAGGCAAGACACGATTGCAACACATAGATTATAGACGAAACATGAATTTGCAATTCATTTTCAGGGTTTTCGCTGGACCCCTTGATTTTTCTGGTTTTTCCCTTTTCACCCTTGATTTATCCTAATTTATGGGATTAGGGGATCCGAATTCCTTCAACAATGGCGGAGAATGTAGGTTTTAAAGAACAACACGTGGTATAATACGGTAACACTTCGGATGTATGATTACTTACGAAATTTGCAAAGAACTTCTGTTTAGTCATTCGGAAACAGCTTAAACAACAGTAGCGATTCAGAATCCGACATGTTGAGGAATCTGTTGCGATGCAATACGTTATTGAAGCTGTTGTCATCCTTTGACTTCTGTTAGTACCTAGTTATTTAGTTTAAAGTTGTTTATTTTACATCGACTATGACGGATGCTTAAAGCTTGTTGAATTCACTCTCGATGACTGCTTCCTCGCGCCGATTTGTTTGTAGACCCCGGTAATTTTTACCTCGCATAACGAGGATCGAACCCGGTATTCTCGGTTCAAAAACCCTGCCTATTTCATCAACCATCATAAAAGCATATTATTTTTTCTATCTTACCATCAACATTCGTCATTTCATTTCGAGAATGATGAATGCGGGATAACCGTTTGAAAGCCTAAAACTGATCGTATTCTAACCATCCGAATCTCAAGGGTACGTCCGTGACAAACACGAAATTTCGGAGAAATCCGAGAGATCGACACTTGTGTGAAATTGATTGATTGATATTTGAACTTCGCTTAACAATGGTGAGCAAATAACATCTCGGGGAAAACGGGAATTCAATAAATGCACTAGATAAGAATGTTTTTCCTCTCCCCCCAATTTTTATATCTCCTGCTAGGGTCTTCTTCCAGTGTTGGCACCGTCTGATATAGAACCGTTTGCGAATAGATTTGTATGTGAGACAAACAATGACAACAACACGTTTAATACTTTGGGTAGTCACTTCAGGCCCTAGCATAGTACTGTTGGGTCCAGGAAAGCCGTTACATATACTAAAATTTGTTGACATGGCGTTGAATAGCTTACACCAAAAGTACTGATTAATCAAAGAGGTTTGTTTCATAAGTAACACTCATTCGTGCAGCATAAAGCCCATAAAACAAACGTACTTATGTATTAGTTGGGTGGCAATAAGTGTATAGAATGGCGTTCTCTCCCAAAAACAGTGCAAGAACCTTTGCAACACAATTGCAGTGTAAATTATCTTGATCCCACTGTTTCTGTTCCAATTTTGATTGAAACATCAGAAGTCCAATCAAGTCGGCATGTTCTTTTGTTGCGTTTTAATTGCAACTATAGTTCGCAGCAAATATTCATTTCTCCATTTTCCCAACAATGGAAAAATTGCATCTGTATTCAATTGTCTTTGAATCACAAATTGGAAGCCAGTCTCCCATACAGAGTTATCGTTCGTACCTCATTATATAATTGAGGGAGCGAAAAGGGACAAATACTATTGTAGCAACTACCAAGAAGGCTGTAAATAAATGCGTGACAAATTTTCGTCCAAATTCAATGTGTTTAAATTATACAGTCCGATCTATGGTGACTCTATCAAATTCATTGTCTGATATTTCTCCAAATATAAATAAGAAAGGCATACTTTATGAAACCACGTTATTGATCAGCCTGACAAACTAGTTTTTATGCCGATCAATAAATAAAAGTACACAATTCAGAGTTGCTAAATACGTAAAAGAAGATATGTTGCCTAGAAATGCAATTTTCTATTTTTTATGAAATTATCCTTATGATTTGCATTTTTTTTTCATACACCATGTATGTATGATGATATACTATGTACAAGTCGTAAAATAAAATTCCGTTCTATTCTGTTCTGTTTCTATTCTTGGTATAAGCCATTCGGAACACCTCGGCCATTTCTTAAAATAACCTCGGAGGTAATGGGGAGCCATTTTTGAAAGTAGGTCAGCAACGAAGGGCATGTCTGTTTGCAATCGTATCTATTCGGAAATCCCCGGCACAAGCCGGGGATTGCCGAACAGAGTCGATTGACAAAATATGAAACAAAGATGTGTTGATATGATCATCTTTAATGAAAAGGGTAAAAAAACCATTCAATTGTGATATATAATCAATTTGTGTGTATTGAAATACATATTTAGTGTCTGTGTGCATTTTGCGTTATCCGCCGGAAATAAGGCGAATTACCCCAGGATTTCTGTTGTATTCATGTACTGCCTACGAGGTATATCTACCGACTTGTGACGGGGATTGCCGAGTTGATACGATTGGGTATAAGCCTGCGTAGACGCGTATATAGAATTTCAATCTTACAACACATTATCGTGATCATGCCTCAAATTAATGGCTTCTGCTCAGGACGTTTCACAATATCCAATTTACAAACCTCATTCGTTTTCAAGTACTGAACCCCAAATACATAAAGCCTTAATGGTGCCTTTTGTTATTTATTCCAATAGACGGTGAAAACTGAAATATGTTTTAGAAACTGTTCATTACCACCGAAACGTGCGGCGCGGGCCCACGCAAAAATTGCGAACATGACGGAGGCATTCCGCATGAAGGCGCACTCGATTGGTTTTCACACTACACTCTTGAAATATTTCCCTATTGGGAATTCGTGCGATTGGCATAAATGCGGTGTAAATTCAGCGCAAATGAAGCCGGATGATTTTGGAATCCTGAAATAAGATTGAAATAAAAAAAGTATGGCTCGCTTTCCATATTGCTGTACATTTTGTTGATAACGTTCCCCTTATAGTTCAGCATATAGGAACCGCTTTGATGATAAGTCAATTTAATTGGGTTGTTTGCTTGACCGTTCGGCCGTCTTTCTCGCCGCAAATGTTTGTCATTATAGGTAGATATACCTTAATAACCTCACATGCAACGTGCAGCTTCAAATAAACAGAAGATGGCTTCGAACTAACAAAAGATAGTGCTTATAAAAAAACCGAGCGATTTTCATAGGAAACACCGACATGTCGTGTTTGCTCATATTGTGAGCATATGGTCAGACCCCAGGTAAGAGCATCAAGTTAAACAAATTGAGAGTATTAAGTAAGGATGTGAACCTACACGATGGTCGTGGGTTCGATTCCCGAGAGAAGAGGGATCGACCTTGCGATATTCAATTTATCCAATTCGGCGCGCGTACTGGTCATGTATTCAGGAAGCAGAATCGAGAGTAATTGATTGAAGTTGTAAGAACGTGTTTCACAAGTTTGGTAAAATAAAATATGTTTAAACAATATCATTAAGTTTAAGAAATTGCGATTATGTATCCAGGAAACTTAATCGTGAGCGTAATGTTTCACAATCGATGTAAAATAAAGTGGTTAAAACAAGACGATTAAGTTTAATAGAATTGAGATTATAAAGTTCGCCTTGCTTATAAACCGTATTTCAAAATTATTCTAAAATGCTTTATAAATGCCCACCGCTCTGTACAAAGAAGCATACAACATCTTTTAGATCTGATATATATAAGATGCCTCTGTGGCTTATTGGTTATAACACCGAAGCTTGGCTCACAGATTTCTTCTCAAACTTTGATATAATGAGAAAAGGAGTACATCAGAAAAAGTGTTAAGTTAGACGTAAACGGCACATGAGTCTAACTTTTGAACTCTTAATCGCAAAGCTGCCTTTTCACAGACGTGAAAAAACTGTAAACAGTTAATATGATATACAACATTCGTATATCGGTTTCTTTAAAACTATACATCAGTTGTATTCTTGAATGTTACGCACTGGGGAAGAGTAATTGGTAGTAAGATAAAAAATGTTCTAAGAGCCTTTTACAGTAAATAATTTCCTATTTAGAACCCAAAGCATTACAACGGGTTTGAAAATATTCTGCATATACATGTAGAATGTACGTATTTAGGTATATTGACGCTTCCTGAATAGAATATGCTTTAAATAGTCACCTTTTAATGTATATCAATACAATGATACAAAAACTGAATTGTTTCAACGACATTTCATTTTGCCTTTAAAATTTTCTCATCTGTTCACAATGAACTTAAACGTATGTCTATATTTTCTTTCACGAAAACCAAGATTATCTCTGAGATTCTAGGGTTTTGATAATTTTGTAAACGCAGACGTAAAGTTGCGAATCTTTGTGAGCGAGGTCCAAAAACTTCAAATTAAACTGACCCTCTTCCAGTGGGTTCAAATTATTATCAGCTGTAAACTTGGCTCTTCACGAGAAATAGACTCCAAGGTGACTTAGGTTGGTGACATAAGTGTAGTGGTAGAGCGTCGACTTCTTGTACTAAGGGTCCTGAGTTCGATCGCTGTTAGGGGAAAATTGAGACTTTCCATCTTAAAAAGATTAACATCAAACATTATGCCTAGTAATTTGAATTGTGTTTCACCCCATATAAGTTTCCATCTAGTTTTTATCGCACGAGTGCTGTACTTTAACGATCCAATCCAAATGACCTTAGTTTTATCGAAATTTACATTTAGCCCTGACATTTTTGAGAAATTGCTTAGTGTATCTAAAACAGAGTTTAAGCATTGTTCCGAACCATCCAAAAGTAGAGTTGTATCGTCTGCAAATTGAGAGATAACATATTCATTGTTATTGACTGTAATTCCTTTGATGGATTCGCAGTTTTTAATCATAATGGTGAGTATTTCTGAACAGAGAATAAAAATATAAGATGAGATCGGATCCCCTTGTCTACAACCCCTTTTTACTAAGAAGAAATCAGATAAAAACCCGTTCAATTGCACACAGACCTCGGTATTGTATAGAAACAACTTGATCCATTTTTTAAAAATCTCACCGAATTTGAAATAGTCCAAGGTTTTTTCAATAAAATCAAAAGATATTGAATCGAATGCTTTTTCGAAGTCTATAAGCATAAGTAGACCAGGGATCTTATTTTCCTCACAATGCTTCATTATATCATATACTAAACGGGTATTTTCTCCGATGAACCTATCTTTAAGGAATCCGGTCTGTTCTTTAGATACAAGGAGGTTCAAAACATTTTTCAATCTATTTGCAATTGTCCCTGAAGCTAATTTGTATAAAACATTTAAAAGCGTAATAGGTCTCCAATTTTTTAAAAACTGTTTTGGTTTATTGTCTTTTGGAATACATGTAATGGTTCCAAGTTTAGTATTTTTCGAAAAGCTGTTTTTTTCAAATGCAAAGTTTAAAGCACGGACAACAAAGTGACCTATTCTTGTCCAGAACATTTTATAAAAGTTGGAAGTAAAACCATCACAACCTGGACTCTTATCATTACTCATGTGTTTTAATGTATTAGAAACTTCTTCATGTGTTAAAAGTCCTTCTAAATTTTCCGCCTGATTATCAGTTAATTTTATATTATTGTAGTTTTGAAACTCCCTATCTAAGTTAAAAAGTGTCACTGTACTGCTTTCATCATATAGCGTTTTGTAGTATTGTTGTGTTTCTTTTAAAATTTCACTTTGGTTATAAACGTAAGTACCATCACCCTTTTCAATAAACGGTATTGTTTTTTTAAGATATTGCTGTTTTTCTAAATTACAAAAATATTTAGTTGCTTTTTCCCCATTATCGATCCAGTTAGATTTTGAATAGAATATGCTTTAAATAGTCACCTTTTAATGTATATCAATACAATGATACAAAAACTGAATTGTTTCAACGACATTTCATTTTGCCTTTAAAATTTTCTCATCTGTTCACAATGAACTTAAACGTATGTCTATATTTTCTTTCACGAAAACCAAGATTATCTCTGAGATTCTAGGGTTTTGATAATTTTGTAAACGCAGACGTAAAGTTGCGAATCTTTGTGAGCGAGGTCCAAAAACTTCAAATTAAACTGACCCTCTTCCAGTTGGTTCAAATTATTATCAGCTGTAAACTTGGCTCTTCACGAGAAATAGACTCCAAGGTGACTTAGGTTGGTGACATAAGTGTAGTGGTAGAGCGTCGACTTCTTGTACTAAGGGTCCTGAGTTCGATCGCTGTTAGGGGAAAATTGCCGGCACTAACCCACATATCGGCGCGAGTACAGGTTTAATATCCAGAAAGCAGTCGCCGAGAATGAACTTTATAGGCTTAAGCGTCCGTCACAATCGATGTTCAATGAAAAAGTGAACTAATTTGACTAACGAAATGCCGATTGGTCATCTTGTTAAGGAAAACATTTGTTCGTCATAAGGGAATCTTCAACAAAAAAACTAAAAACAGTTTCAAATGAAGCCGAATACGTCCCGATGATGCTTAAAGATAGTTTTGAAAATCGTAATCTTCATCATGGCTTTAAGAAGATAGGCAGCAACATTTCTCTTTATTCGACAAAATAGCAATCTTTAAATATCATAAAGATTTCATTGTATTAGCGCCGAGATTAAATCCGTTTTCTGCTAAATCCAAACAATAACGACATTTGACCAGTATGTTGCAGACGACTCTAGAAATCATAGTGCGAAAAGGAGAAATTGCTCTGAAAGAGCAATTTCTCCTTTTCCCACGATGTTGTTTGTCCTATCGAAAGAGTTTTTTCTCTTTCTCATCACATTCTGAAATGTCGTCTGTAAACTCTTTCAATTTGGGACAGTCGAAAAAATGCCGTTTGGGAAAGGATTAAACGGTTTATCCCAATTTCGGAAACCCATAAAGAAAAGTGTCGCCTCCAGCTATATTCTGAACGCTCAACAATCTAAGATTGTCTCAACAATCTAAGATTGTATCTCTAAAACAAGAAATCAAAAGGCTCCGTAAACATCAGCTTGATTTACGTGTCTGTAAGATTGCATTGCATCCTTGAAGCTTAACCTTCATATATAGCTCTTTAGGCTGTTGAAGGTACTGCTTTATTAGCTCTAAGAATCTTGGGTAATTTTCTAAAAATAGATTTTTTTGTGTCGTCTGCCTTCCAAAATCTAAATATCTGCTTAATTTCGATGATGAAAGATACCCAGAGTAGCAAACAGGTTAGATCAAGGCCAGTCGCCAATTTACTTGGCGACTGGACTTGATCTAATCTGTTTGCATAAGCATGAAGTAGGTTCCAGCGGTTAGATGAGAGGGTTAGATAGCAGGATACTGTAAGGATCAAGAATAATCTTTAAAGCGATGCATTGTGCAGTTTCATTAAATGCAAATGTCTGAATCTCTTCACTTTTGTTTTCATAACAAAGTCGCTAAAGTGTTACTTTCAATTCATATTGACGAAATTTAGCCCACGTAATGTATTTGTTACGATTACTTTCTGTCTATGTCATAAATGTCTCTCATGTCTTCAAAAAACGCAACCCTTACCGGGGAAGTCCTTCTGAACCTTCGCCAACACACCAATTGATGCTTCGGGACACGAGGGTTGTGAGTTCGTATCTAGTAAGTAGCCGGTTCCGTCTTGCGACCTTCCACTATTTATACACATTTTTCGCAAGTATTGGTTATGAATCAGAAAGCATAATCAAGAAAGATTTATCTTTAACTTTTTTCTCAATTGATGTAAAATAAATGTTAAAACGTTGTATTACCCAATTGATGTATGATGATACAAAAGAACGACAACTCTATAGACAATATTTGTAAATAAGTTGTCTCCCTTTCTCATTCCAGTTGCTGGATATTCGGGTGGGAGTATTACCAGGAAGTGCGGTGGAAGGTTTCGTGAAGAAGTTAAACCCGCGATTGTATACAAAGTGCCAACATCGTCTTGTCGACACCACAGACAATGCGATACGCCAACTCATGTAAGTATTTAGAAAATGATTGTAAAAGGTTGATTTAAGGTAGATTACCCATACTCATCATTCAAAAAATATTCTTTTGTTGGATTGCTTTGAGAATTCTCGGTATATATCGGTCAGGCCCAAAACTATTAGCTTTGAACTGAATAGTTCGGCCCCGACTGATTTATTCCAAGAATGCCCAAAGTAATCTGAAGAAAGAATGAGTTTTAAATTGGCAAATTGTTGATATTCTACCATCAGGGAAGTTTGTATCGACCAGAGGGTTCAGCATCTTACATTGAAAAATAATTGACCAAGATAATGGAATAATAGGACATACTTACCAAACAGTAAACCTGTATTTAAGAAAAGCTTGAAGCATTAAGTATATTGCGTAATTCGTTGGGAAATGTGTGATTAAGGCGTTGTAATACAGTGCAGAATAGCCAAATTTAAGTAAATCCATGGTTTAGACAATTCCGAGTCGCTCAGTATATTGCATAATTCTTTGAAAAAAATGCGACTAAGACCAAGTTATGCACAGTGAATCTATGGCTCAATGCAAGGCTTGAATTAATATTTTACACAGTGGTTAGGTGCCTTATAGGCTAAGGCACAACCATAGTAGGGCAAGAAAGAATGGTATACTAGTATCGCCTTCTGAAATAAACAAATATAAATCACTACGGATCCATGTACACTCATGATATAGGCGATGGAAGGGATCGCAAGCTGGACCAATTGTCCTACAACCTTTTTAGGAATCGATATTCTGAGTATGCTTTACGATGCTCATGGGCGCATACACGCATATATCAAGCGATCTCGTAAAATATAGAAAAGCGCTAACTTTACAGACTTGTGTAAAAACTCGTTGAGAGTTTCGTTCGATCTATTTACCTAAGCATCCTATACAAAATTACAATATACTCATTTTTTGCATTTATAACTACAGAGTATGAAATGTTATTTTGAAAGTAGATCATGTTTAATTTTTACATAGGTCATTTATGTAGATAAAACAGTACGAGACAGTTTACGTACATGTTCATATAGGAAACATGTCTAACAATAAAACAAATACATATGCTGTCCTTTAGCGTTGCATCTTATACAAAAAATGTTAAGTAAAAACTGTGTCAGTAAGTGGCGACCACACAAAAGTAATGGTAAGTTAAAGCGAATTCGTTTTTTGACGATTGCACAAAACGTTCAGAGAGTTGGAACCAAATCAGTAATTAGCGATCGCACAAAACATGATTTGTACCAAGGCATACTCGCAAAAAAGAGATAGCACAAAACGTGAACACAGCAAAGGTTAAATCGGTAGATGCCGATCTCAGAAACTGTGAATGAAGCAAAGGCTATGTTGCTAGATGACGATCGCAAAACATGAATTCAGCAAAGGCGAAATTAGTAGGCGGTACTCTCACAAAAAGAAAATTAGCAAAGGCTAAATTGGTAGATGGCTTCGCACAAAAAGTAAATTAAAAACAATTACTGATTTGGTAGGTACCGAGCGCTAAAGTTTGTTACCAGCAAGTTAATGCATATACTTAGAAACCGATGTTCCACAAAACGCAAGAAACAAATGGAAGGAATTGACTAGTTACACAAGATTTACGTATGCTTATATGGGCCGCGTCACGCAAAAAGGGGCACTCGGACATATAAAGAAAGCGCTGACTCAGCTCTATCTTAGCGCTATTATTCCATAATGTGGTCACGAAAGTTATAGTTTGTATTTATTTAAAGGTATATCTGGATGACCTCTAAGATGGCAAACAGTGTAGCCCCAGACCAGCCGCCACGTCAGTGACGTGGCGGCTGGTCTGTGACTACACTGTTTGCTATGTCCGAGTGGAAGGATGGTAGTGTGTCTATTGGTGATTTGGGTGGGAGGTATAAATATTTTTAGAAGGTTCGTTTGTACGAGAAGAAAGTCACGTAGACATGAAACGATCACGTCATGGTCTATGCTTTGGGAAAGGGTAGAGGTGCTTGTTCGCCCATGAGAACATTTGGTGGTCTAACTTTACTTCGTTGGAACAGAAGGTATTTGTACTGCACTATAGTATTTAATAAAAAATAGTTACTGAACGCGTGTCAATGTGTCAATACATACAAGTACATACAGACGGTATGCGAAAAAGTGTCTAAACCGTTACAACGCTTTTACGCCTGAATATAGCTTTATTATCTGTACACAAGCTCTTAATACTTGAATATGTTGGAATTCTACTATCAATAACTATTCTCCATATTGTCTCATACAGCAGTTCATCTGATTTACATCTTTAAAGAAGTTCAATTAAAATAGCTTAATTTCTTTACACCTGCGAACTAGCAGTTTTAACTGGTTATCCACTGCTATGTGGCCAAACCAATGTTGAATTGTGTTTGAAGATTGTTAGCTGTTGAGATATTTTGAAATAAAAACCATATCTACGAACTAGTATGTGTTTTTCATATATCCATTGAGTATGTATTCGCCATTGTTAATGTTATTACTTTTAAATAGTACACCTGTCATCATCAGAGTCGTAATTATTATTGGTTCCATTTTTCATGGAACATCATCATCATCCAAATCTTTAAAGTTTTATAAATATCATTAAAAGTGTATTCATATCCATTATTGAAAGGTTATTGATCAAATCATTTGGGAGGAAGTTTGACAGGCCGACTTCGATTTTTTCCCTAAACCGAGACATTGTTTCACCCCAAAGGGTCATGCATGAATCAGTGGTGAAGGTGATGGTCCCGGATTTGAACCCAACCGACACCTCTGGTACCGTGGGAGTGACGTTTACTACGTTACTTCAGAAGCCTAGGCTAGTGCTGGTGGATTCATTAAAACCGTTACATAGCTGGAACAGTGTTGATACGTTGTTAAACTCATATATAGTGTATCCTTTGGGATACACATACTAAAATAATGCGATATGTGGATCGTTATTCCTGGTCTAGTTTTGGTAAACAGCTGCCTAAATAGAACTTATGCCCTGTCCGATCATATTAACTTTGATCGCTGCGCCTTTCTCTGTGTAGACCATTGTGTAGTAAAAACGGCCTGAATTCAATTGCACCATGCTGAAAAAATCCTTGGTAGATAAGTCAAGATTGAGTTGTAGATATTTGATATATGGCTAAATAGTGATATTTATTTTAATCTATTCATTTTAGATACAATGATATGTAACAAAATTGTACATGAAACAATCACTTCACATATCATAAGTAAACTTCAATTAACCATGTTCTTTTATAATTCATTCTTGCTATAGTCAAGTTAAAACAAAACGCATTCTTGTGAAAAAATATTACTTAAGACCAGTTCAATGAAGTATCACTACAAATATCATATGTAAGATTCAATCAACAGTTTTTTTTATAACTTATTCTTGCCACAGTCAATTAAAAACAATTAAAAATGCATGATTGTGAAACGTGTTATTCAAGATGCTGACAGTCCGATCTTAATCTTGAAAAAAAAAAAAACGTTTTACGAAAATTGTCCGTGACCTGGATTTCGAATACCGAGAGATTTATTCATCATATACCCTGTACCACGGGCAATGTGTCTTCGTTTTACTTCCCAACCAATTGCCGAAATGATATTTCCAAAAAAGACAATTGTCCTATTGGGACTGTTCATTCGGACAAGAAAGCGCGGGAAAAACGTACCTCTCAGAATCTGCGAAAATCGCCGTATTTGATTGTTAAACGTATTCATATATTACGACTTTGAGCACATTTATTTGAACGATTGTGACACACGTTTATTTTAGCACCTCGGTACCAATTTACTAAACAGTTTAGGCTTATGATTTGGGCAAGTCTAAAGCAGCAATTCCTTTTATTTCAATATTGGACTAAGCAATATTGCAAAGTAAAGCATCATTGGAATCCTCTCTCCGAGACGCTTCAAATGACGTGTCACATTACAAAATTGTTCTTGCATTGAAGATACTATCCATGTTTATCAGTTATGACTTATGCAAACATTTTCCTTAAGTTGTTTAATAAAACGGTACCCTAGCCTTGATGCTAGTTTATTTATTCAAAATAACGGTCAAGACAAAAGGCTTGTGATACAGCTTTGGGATTTGATATCGTTTGTTCAAATCCCGTGAAAAGTGCGGTCAATTCTACAATTCTTGAGTAGCCGTTAATTGGCACAGGTACTTGGGCATTATCCAGGAAAGAGAATCGAGGGTGATGAGTGAGTGAGTGAGAGTACAATATTTTAGAAAACACACACAAAATGACTTAGAGTTGATTAGTTTATTCCCGACAAATCTTTCTTTAAACATATCGTATTGTCTTTTATGAAATAAACATAGTCATAATATCGAAATTTAATACAAAGTATAATTAGCAAATGGGTTGAGCTACAAACTCGACTAATAAAGACACGAACCCTGAGCGCCCATGCACGGTCTAATAACATAGACAGTAGAACATATATGGGCCGCGTCACGCGAAAAGGGGCACTCAGACATAAATAAAAACCACTGACTCAGCTCTAACTTAGCGCTATTATTCCAGCATCTAGTCACGACAGTTATCATTTGTATTTATTTAAAGGTAGAACTTGATGTCCCCTAAGATGGCAAACAGTGTAACCCCAGACCAGCCGCCACGTCAGTGACGTGGCGGCTGGTCTGGGGCTACACTGTTTGCTATGTCCGAGTGCACCTTTTCCCTTGACGTGGCCCATATACACCTCGAACTTTTGATTGTCGAACCCTGGTATACTTCGATTTAAATACGGGGTCCTGAAATATGCTGTCATCGTTCTTCTCCTTAATATTCCAGACCTTTGAACGATGTTCAACACTTCCGATGATTTACACTTCCATATGTATATATGATGTTCAACACTCCCATTTACATGCGCTACACAACGTGGATTTTCAAAAGAAATGTGTTATTAGCCGTGGGCGATTCAAACGAAATATTGATAGTGACGACTTTATATGGCATTTTGATATATTGCAACTATATCCTGCATGAAGACTTAGCACGATACTTGTTTGTCTCTTAAGTGTTTACTTCTTGTTTACTGATGGGCCTATAGCCTTATGTATCAATAAAAAAAATATATCTTTCTTAAAAACGAAGTGTATTACTCAGATTACGGAAATACCCGAGTAGTTACGATTGGTTGAAACCCAAACTCTTTAAGTCCTTCTTTATCCCAATCGTGAAGTGACGCGTCAATCTGAACACATCGGGTTTATCAAATGAAAACACCTCTGAAATAATAGGGATGACGCCATATTGGTTCCCAGCGGAATGACGTCACTTCACTTTCGTGTTTAAAAATAGATCTTAAATGTGAAATCTAAAAAGTCGTTAAAATTGATTGAGGAACAACTTTACATGTCACAAACACAATTTTGCCATTTGGTATGAGTTGCTGATAAAAATATTATTTAAAAGGATGTCCAACCCTTTCATACACATTGAACTACTTAACATGCACGCTTAGAAAATGTGTTAATTGGCGGATGCCGATTTACCCGAAAAATTGTAACCCTACACTTATATCCGAGGTGTATTTCACAGCTCACGGAAATACCCGAGTAGTTCCGATTGGTGACGCGTATCCATTTAACCCCGAGTGTAATGGTGGAAAGCGATTCATGCCGTTGTTTGTTCACATGGATGGTGATTAAAAGTGTCAGGCTGTAGCAGGAAGTAAATGGGTCGACACCTTTGCAGCGTGAATACTGACAAGTTCCCCCAAAATATGGCGTCGTATTGTCTACGGTTCTCTATTTGTCTCTGACGCAAATTTCGTTCTTTTTCTTTCTACCATTTCACAAAAAAATATTTTGACTGTTCCAAATTAGAAGCACACTAATGCGTCAATGATAAGCAATGGGTTTTTTATTCTTATTTGTGCTATTGAGCTTTCAAAATTAAGACAAAATAGAATTTGGTCGTGATAACCAATTGCTCCTTAGAAACGGGTCCTACCTGGCTCAGTGGTTAATGTTGTGGACTCAGAACTCGGGGGTTCCGGGCTCGAGCCACACCGATACGTCTAATTCCTTTGGATTGTCCTTTGGCAAGTCATGTCAGAGCCCTAGTCTAGCACTGGTGGGTCCAGGAAAGCCTCTGAAAAATTGACGATACGGCGTTAAACACCATACAAACAAACACACTCCTCTGAAACAATCTCTTGTCACGTTAATTGAATTCCCTCTTCATAATTGCTCCGAATTGATCTCAACAATATCATAAAAATACACAAGACATGTTCGAATCAAACTAATGGAGTTTCGATAGCAAATCTACACATCCAGCAAATAGAATTACTGTTTTTAGATAGCAAATATACTGTTGTTAAGATTGCTAACATGCTCATCCATCAAACCACACAAGTGGATTTCATACCATAAATATTCATGTAAAATACCAAGATAAGGGTTTTTAGATATCAAACATATACATGCATCAAATCAAACTAAAGGTTTTAATATATCAGACATGTAATATCAAATTTGTGGTTTAAAGATAGCAAATCCGTTCTTGTATTAAACCAAACTACGGGTTTAAAGATAGTCAACATGTTCATGCATAATTCTAAACAAAACTTGTTAAGATTAAAGAGTGTTCACGAAACATATGTTATTGTACCAAAACCAGGTTATGCAACAAAGCAACATAGCTACTAATGTAGTGTCAATTTCAACTAAAGATACCGCTGTTACTTGTATTAAAAGTTCTGGATACTATATTACTAAACATCTATTGCTAAAAATGTGCGTAAGTTTAGAACAACATTCTTTTTTACTTCAATATTGGCCAAAACAGTATTGCAAAGTAACAGATCATTGAAATCGTCTCTCCGAGACGCTTCCAAAGATGTGTCACATTGCAATATTGTACTTTTGATTAAAATTCCATCCATGATTATCAGTTTTGACTTACGCAAATGCTTTCCTGAAATCGCTTAGTAAAACGATACCAAGACACCTGAGAGATAGTTTCGTGCAGTCGTTCATAACCTATGATATTGAGGGTATGTAACGAATATATATTGGACACATTTTGAAGAGAGCAATTGCATGAGCACAAAAATATCCTTCAGGTTGTGTTTTCTTTATATGAAGCAATCACGGTGTTCATTTCATTTCAGTATCATTCCTTCTTTTAGACCTATTGTTGAGCCCGCGTCAATAACCTGTCGTCACAATGTCTACAAGGAAATGCGTTTAGTGGTGTTTTAGTGTCTCACCACATTTATATCATCACTCTTATTAAACGCTTTACTAAACGCCATATTTTCGACTCTCCCACATTGAAAGAGTTTGCAGACGTTATCTTAAATAAATTTTAAATTGGAAAATGATTTTCTGATAGGGCAGAAAACGTTGTGGGAAAAGGAGAAATTGCTCGTCACGAGCAATTTCTCCTTTTTCCTCAATGTTTACCAGAAACGTCTACAACAAAGTGGTTAGATGTCGTTATTGGTTGTTAATGGGATAAACACTTGTTCGGTCCAATCCATTCCATCGTGTAGATTTCTTAAACGGTTCAAATTTAAAGTAATACGAGAAAATTAAAATGTAGCATTATGAATAGCATTTTCTTTTAAATTTTAGTTTTAAAACAACTGTTTTAAGAAAAATAGTTGGCAAAAAGAATAGCTCCGTTTGACAAAGCATTGTCATGATTCTATTGTTGTACATATGTTGGGGTGTATTTTCTTGAGCATTTAAAGCAAAGTAGTTCATATTCCCTATTTTTGCTGTTTTTCACAGATTGCCTTTAATTTTCGAAACTTTTAATTTATCCAACAACTGGTTAGACGGATAAATTCCTCTATTTATTAGTTTTATCGCTGATAGAATGAGGATATGTCTCCTAAGAAACTGCATTTTTTAATTTCATCATAGATAAGCGTGTGAATACAATGAACTATTATCAGGCCCTTGTATATCAAAGGACCAATAGTGATTGTGCACTTGCCAAACGCATCGGCTACAATAATCTAGTTCCGGAAACCCAGAATAGATCTCAATATTTTCCCATCATCGAAAAGATTATCCATAAGATGGTCAGGTAGATGGTAGAATGGTTATTGGTTGACCGTACCACTGTAGTAGGGGTTCTCGAATTTTAAAGTGGGGTGAGAGTGTAAGTTGGCCGGATAGCTCACTTGGTAGAACATTCACACGATTCCCAGGCTCGAGTCCCTGTTTGGCGGCATGTTTTACTCACATTGGTTAGACGAAAGTGTAGAAATATTGAGGACGTCGGCAGCCATCAACAGTCGAATTCTCTTACTATGATGTATGAACTTTGCGTATACTTTTGGTTTGACCGATGTATAGAAAATAGATCATTTGTGTCGTGATCTGATAATGTAATCGAGCAAGGCGTTGGAATATTATCCGTAGAGCCGAAGGCTAACAGTACTCCAATGCCGAGCACAATAATATTTCCTATTCAGACACCAACAATTGATTCTATATATACTGTTACCGATATGGAATCAAATAAACTAACGTAAGATTCAAATAAAACACGAAATAAGTGTCACAAATCGGAAATGTCAATACTGACAGGTGCGTTCTGCGATCAAGTGATCTAGTAACAAACATCAAAAATGTGAAAAAAGTTTTTCACCGTACTTCAAAATATATTTGCATCAAAAATGTGTATTTTTAAAGGAGTGCTGTAAAACAAATGCTTGAGCTATCGTAAATACAGTTCAGTACCTTGACTTGAAAGCAATTTTAACGGACCAGTAAATGAGAAAGATTTCGGGAGCTGAAGCAACAAAAGCCACCACTTGTTTAATAGTTGAAAGTAATACCAGAATCGATTGTTTCCCAACCCTCCCAAAAATGTTGATATAAGCCATTATGATGTATTGGGATATCAAACTGTAAAGCCGATAAAATGTTTCTATTCCTCGCCCATCAAGATTTTACAGCACCATAACATCAATAAATACTATAAAACATACACATTTTTTAGCCTTCCACTATGTCTATATATCCTGTAAAACTTGTAACACGGTCGAGATAAAGAGGAAAGGAAAGCATAGTTTATGTTTAAACCTTGTTTATTCATTTATTTGAATCTTTGAGTATCGAGCTTGCTTCTGTAAAGTGGATTGCGATATCAAGTTGATATGTTATGAAAGAAAGTTGATTTATATTTCATATCTTCATTAAATAAGATATTGATTGCTTTGTCATGTCCTCATTTTGTTACCAAAAAGTGGACCACTTTGTCATATCTACCTACATTTTGTGTCAATCAGGGAATCGAATGTGCATTAGAAACACAAGGTATATCTCTTTGTCATATTTACATATCAAAAAGTGAATTACTTACTCATATAAACACAATTGTGGATTACTTAAGCATATCGAAATTTGATCATAAATTCGTTCGAACGAGCAAAAACATTTTTTGGCACCTGTCTGGGAGACATTTACAGGAGCTGGGTCCCAGATTAAGACGATACTCACAAAAAACATTTGTTTTTACTGAATATCAATGTCATTTACTCTTTATGCAAACATAAAGTTGTTCAGTCAGCCAATTCAGTGTGTATACTATTAATTTTAGTTCTTAATCCATTTCTGACACACTCAGTGTTTGGGAAAGTGATATAAATAGACTGATAAATAGATATAAATAGATATAAATATGAATTGATATAAATAGACTGTATCTCCCTTATATCGTGCACAGTTTTAAATTATCACGAGATCTAATTTGAAATGTTTTATTCTTAGATACAATTATTATTCGAAAGTGATGCATCGGTTTTGAAAAAAAACAACGTTCTATATGCAATTAGAAAGCTATAATAACTCTCTTAGAAACAAATAGCTATGCATAGCGACTTTTCATTCAATTAAATACGCCAGTACATAGATAGTTATGCTTCAAGACACTAACATTTGTTTTTCTTTTATTTTCTCAATTGTGATTAAGAACCTTTAACATCATAAGTTTTGCACCAAGTCGGATTATGTTTATCTATGTTCTTATTTGTGACCAAGTGCCTTTAATATCAAAAGGTTCGCACCAAGTCAATTGTTTTGGTTAGGATTAAGTACAAATGAGCAACTTCGCGCATGGAAATGCACCCCTGTTCTACCAAGCGCGGGCTTGTATATCTTTATTTTCTATTGTAAATTAGATGTATTGTTTAGTGATGTCGGTAAAAATGAAATGCTCTCTTCGTAAATCTCGGATTTATTTTGGCATGTCTGGAATTTCTCCATTAGATAAACAGGAACGAATATTGAGCCGAATTAAATTGAATTAAGTCAGACAAATGGTTGGTTTATGACTCCTGGCAGTACATTCTTTCATTAAGATAGAATACCAAAAATACGCCATTTTGATACTTATCCTTATGTCGGATTACTTCATTCGTTCTCGGTATACATCGGTCGGGGTCGGAACTATCCTTTTTGTCAAATATATTCGTTAAGAATCTTAAATCGAATTACTTAGAGACAATTTATATAGGCTATGTCAAAAAATGTTCCGACCGAAAATTATCACAACATTAAATATGGCCATCCCCTTATTCATATCAGGATAAAGCTGAAATGATGTTGAAACGACGTTAAACCGCAATCCAACACACCAATCCTTCTTGTCATATTTGGTTTACAATCAATAATTTATCTGCCATAGGTCTGTTTCAATCTCGTATTATTGTCAAGTAAGTAGTTGAATCCTATGCACTTTAAATGTAATGACAATTGTCTTTTGGCCGTCAAGGCAATTTTCGACCGGTGTCACTGTCTTCCAAACTGTCGTCTGCATAATAAGACGCAAAATGTCGTCTGCAGGTGCTAACGAGCTGTCGGTTATACCAGAAATTATACACATTATCTACCCCGCCGTTATAACCATGAAGCTTCCGACAGGGGCTAACCTCCTCGTATTTGGTAGTCATGGCAACAAGGAGACATATCTAGGTAACTGCACGAACTTTAGTTTCGTTTAGGCACGAGCCGAGATTGACCCTTAGTGCTCTGAGTGCCAGTTCATCAGAATCTTGGGTCATTTGTCACTTGTAGCCATGGAAACATGAATATAAACATATATGCACCTACTTTATTGAAGACTACACAAGGACTCCCTTGGTCCCCGGTTGTGTTCTCTGTACGCACGACTAATGCCTAATGCCGTTTATCTTTACATGTATAAAGCCATGGAAACCTTCATATCTAGGCGACTACCCAATGTTAGACTTCGTTAAGACCACATTGGATCTTAGTTGGGTTTGTGTCTTTTAAAACAAGGTTTACTTTGTCTTCTGGCCATGGAAACCATGGAAACGCGTATTTAGGCGACTTCTCAACTTTAGACTAAATAAAACAAAGTCGAATGACACAGGTCCGTGTCTTTTAAGCTAAGTTTTATCTTGCCTTGTAGCCATGGAAACCAAGTCTCATACCTTTATGATTACCACATTCTAGCCACTATTGCCACTATAGAACTATGTCCTTTCGTGAATTGCGCCCGGGACTTTACTACCAATTGTTATTGTTATTTGAAGCCATGTAAACCTGGGTGAAGGCCAAGGTGACTACCCCATGTAGAGACCAAGTCGATCCCCAATTGGGTTTGTGTTTTTTAAACCAAGTTTCATTTTGTCTTGAAGCCACGGAGACATTGGCGCGTATCTAGGCGACATCCCCAGATTAGACATTGTAAAGACCAAAGCCACCCCAAATTGCGCCCCGTGTGTTTAATACCTTTTTTTCTGTTTTGTAGCCATGGAAACCTTGACGCGTATCTAGGCGACTACCCAATTTTAGACTATGCAAGAGCCAAGTTGGACCCCGAGTGTGCCCTGAGACTGTTAACCCAGACGTTTGGAGAGGACGGGTACGGGATTGGACTGCCAAAAGGCTCGCCATTAAAGGTAAATTTTATCTATGTTATTATAAGAAAGGTCGAGTGTGATTGATTCGTTCAAAAGGGAATCCGCGTTTAAAGATTTGGTTTTAAACGCTGTATATTGCCAGTACCAATACCAATGCTCCTAAGACGTTTTATGAAATATCGTTTTAATGATTTTAATTTAATTTAATTAATTTAATTATTTTAATTATTTTTCTACTACTAACTTAACTCAAATCAACTAGCATTATACTTCTTTGGCACTCATTCTTAGGAAGAATATTAGTTTGCAAGACGGCCTGATTCAATTTTTAACATGTTAACAGTACGACAAGCTATATCAAAAAAAATATGAGACGTAAACCGTGATTAATTTAACCATAAACATACTTAATTTATTCACATTTTGCTCGAGCTTTCGTTATGTATCCAGAAAGCAGAATCAAGGGAAATTAATCTAAGTTTTTTTAACTTGACAATCGATGTAAAATAGATAAATCTAAGCTACGTCAAAATACTTAAACTGTTTGGAAAAACGGATTCCCATTAATGTTTAAACGAAGTTTTAATCATTCAAAGCCATACTTGCGCTCATTTAAACTCAAATTGTGAAAGTTCTAGAATAATTGAAAATTAACTTAAAAGTACTTTAAATTCACATTTACAGAGGAATTGAGACTGTAACACTTTCACATGATGCTTTTAAAAGAGTGAATACTGTAAGGTTTGTTTACAGTTAGCGATAAAACAAGGTCAGCCAGGAAACGTTGGGAACCAATAAAACCCAAGAAATTCTCAATTTTGAATGTTCACATTGTAAATATTGGATAAGGGACAGTATTCGTATGTGTTTCACGTGATTTTGCTAACCGGATGATCGCAACCCTTTAATCCGAGCACTCATTGTTATTTTAGACGCTACTCGAATGTAAACAATGAAGTTAAATTGGTGGGCACCAAATATGCGGAAAAAAAACACTTTGAGAAATAGATAACAAATAGTGCAGGCGTTATATTGTTATGATCATGTGGTTTTTCGCTATTTATCAACATATTCTATCATAATTTATAACTCGTATTACCCAGTTTTGCATTTCTTCTGCGTGCTAGTATGCTTTTAATACGTGTTGCATTTTGAAAATTAACACCGGCGATGAATTCAATTCTACAACCTTATCCAACTCTCCGATTTGGATACCCCCAAATATCTTAAAAGAACGCAAGGGATAGCAAGTATAAACTAAATAGCTGAATCTTAAAAATATTTGAAACATGGTAGCAGCCATTTTGAAAACAAACAAAAGTGTCCGTAACGGCATTGTTTAATAGCATTCGGCACACACATGTATGTGTCTTTCAAAGACATTTGACTTGCTATCTGTACAGTAGTTAAAGCTACTTTTTAACAGATGTGAGGAAACTTGGACATCGATGTCCCTTTCTTTAAGACCGTATAAAAGCTGTAGTATTGTATTAGACATGTTCATGAAAAGCTTTTGGAAGTAAAATGAGTTCGTTTTTAAGGATTTAAAGCCTGAAAAAGCTATGTATTCAGATCCGAAAGTGTTGCAACGGTTCTGAAATCCATCGCAAACTTCTGTACATACGTTGATAATTAACACATTCGGAATAAATGCTGTGTTACGTATCAAATATTTTAATGCAAAACAATAACTGTGTTGTCTCTACGAAAACTTAGTTCAACTTGCAAATTGTCTAATGTGTTGACAAAGATCTTTGAAGCGATAGTAAACGCTACAGAAATGATAAATAAGCAAATTACCTTCAAAGTAAACAAAGCGCTCAAATTGACACTGAACCACAACACGTGATCAATATTGCATTTCCAAGAAAGGCGGCGCCCATGGAAATCGAAAGTGTCAAACTTTTCAACCGAAAAGTGCTCACATATCGAGGGTTCAATGAAAAGCTCAAGTAAGTGCTTCACATACGTGCAGCACTTACCATAGTATTGCACTGAACCCTCGATATTAGGTCATTCGGCAGTTTCCGGCGGATGTTCATCGCGTTTCCGGTTTATCCATACTGACACCTAGACGTTCTGTTTAAGTTCAATTAGCCACGGAGGCTCCAAGCAGGGGTCATTTTTTCCTGGAAATACTATGTGGCCTGTGGACGGCGATTCGGTTCACGTTTATTTGCTTGCCTTTTTTGTTTGACCCCTAAAAGTTTGGGTAATTTTCTAAAGAAAGCTTTTTGACTCGTCTTTCATAAACCTCAAATATCTGCTTAACGTTTTTTGGGTAAGGATATAAGGACTAATAAACAGGTTAGATCACAGACTAGTCGCCAATTTTCTTGGCGGCTAGCATAAATCGTACCTGTTTGCATAAGCATGAAGTCGGTCCCAGCACTATTAGGGTTAACCAGAGTGCACATTTCTTGAACAGATTGAAGTTAGTTTAACGTATATATTTGACATCGATTGTCGTGGAAGTGTAATGAATGTTAACTTCACTCTAGATGGTTTCTTTATGGATACTTAATTGAAGGAAACATGTTTTGTGTTAGACTGCTGGGGCCTACTGGCCTTGTGCTAATTGTACGCGATTTGAGACCACTTAATATCACATGACCCCTCCCGATGTACAGAAGGTTCAAATCCCTGCAAGGCTTGCGAGGTTCATATTGGTTTTACATCGCGCCAATAGTATTTCAGTAATTTTGCAACGTGCGACTCTTAATGGTGAAGGAGGACCCCATGGTCAAGCCAGGTAAAACATCTTTATTCCGCAAGTCAGTCGGGGGACTACCTCTCATGAGAATTCATATTCCCTAATCAGAATTTAAACCCACGCGGGGAGAGGCCGTGTGCTTTTAAGTTGTGTACTCTAACCAAGACGGCTCCTCAACGCTTTATGTACCGAACGGTTAGTCAAGTGTTACCCGTTTAGACCCGCCCTCTAAAGGGATGGGGGTCTTCTTCAATATATGACGAGTTAGAAGTTGAAAGATTGTTGACGTGATTGGAGGCCAAACGAAAAAGTATTGGTTTTAAATTGACGATATGAAAGATGTACCGTCCCTGATAAGTCTCGAAGGGTCAATCAAGTACAATGTATGCTTCCTTTTTACAGCAAAGATAAAGTAAAAATAAATTAGTAAAAAAGAACTGTTTGGGGCAACAATGTGTGCCACCAAGATGTCCTTATTTTGATTACATCGTCTTTTCCAGAGTACGATCTTCATTTTACTTGCAATGCAATTAACCTAAAGCGTTGAACCGAGTTAGATGAACATTCATGAAGAACATAAGGTTATATTGGATAATGGACATTTCGTTTCCATAGAAAATTGACAAGACTAGTACCTTTCACTCGAAAAATATTCAGCATAGGTTAATACATGTTTTATCGCAGACCTGACGGTAGGCACTAGATATAACTTGCATGAAAAAGTGACAACTAAGGATGACCGCCTATTCTTTTAACACAATCCAGGACCAGTTTCAGTCAATAAAAACATTGTTAATTTGTGATCTAGCGAAAATCGTTCCTGACGCATACGATCATGTAAACTAATATAAACATCCACCGTACTCCGTTGTCACGGTAATTTCGCCAAGTTACCGGACTGAAGTTTAATAATTGATGACCGTCGGGGAAATAAGGCACCACGTCCCGGTTTCCCGCGTAATATATCACGTGATCGATTACCGACTCTGAATGGATCGGTGTGTATGTGAGTGGGGGTGGGTGTATGTGTGTGTGTGTGTGGGGGGGGGGAGACAGCTTACTGTCCCCAAAACAGGACATTGATTGTTATGTCTTAGTAATCCTACATATGTTGACTGGTTCTTATAAAAATCATGGATATAGGCGAAATAACGAACAACATGGTTTAACAATTTGTCTCGTCCAGATCAGATTATAGTGTTCGCACGGTCTTTTTCATGACACGATCTTCATTTTATTTGCGATGCAATTTACTTAAGTGTTAGGCTGAATTAGATGAACATTTTATGAAGTACACGAGTTTATATTTGATGATGGAAATTTCGTTTTCTTAGAGAATAGACTAAAATATTACTTTTTCGAAGAATATTCAGCGTAGGTTAACACATGTTATATCGCAGACCTGAAGGTATGGACTATATGTGCTGATCTTGCAGGACAAAGAAAGACGATCGGCTATCCTATTAACACGATCCAGGACCAGTTTTAGTCACTAAAAACGTCGTTAATTAGTAACCTAGCGGAAATCGGTCCTGACGCATATGGTCAAGTAAACTAATATAAACATCCACCGTACTCCGCTGTCATGGTAATTTCGCCAAGTTACCGGACTGAAGTAATAATTGATGACCGTCGGGGGAAAACTGTAGCGGTTTTCTGGGTAAATAAGGCACCGCTACCAGTTTTCCCGCGTAATATATCACGTGATCGATTACCGACTCTGAATGGATTGTTGTGTGAAGGGGGATGTGACAACTGACTGTCCCGAAAACAGGACATTGATTGTTATTTCTCAGTAATCCTACACACGTTGACTGGTCCTTCCAAATATCATGGATATAGGCCAACAACTGTACCTGTGTGTACAAATACCCCTTGACATATTGCTCATTAAACATCGTGAAGAGTGTTGGTCGTGCCTGGGATTTGAATCCCGAACCTCTACCACAATGGTATGGCAGCGAACATGCACGTTGTTTTTCATAAATTAATTTGTACAAACTGACAATAACACAACAGTATATCCTAGACCTAATGATGCAAGCAACGTTGATTATCACCCTGTTCAAAATACATTAAATACCTAAATACATGTATTACAATACATTGTTAAAACCTTATAACAAATCCAATTAATAAGCCAAAATGAGATGATGTCTTTAAACAAATGTTCATAGACAACGAAGGTTTTCCTTGATTTGGATTACACCTTTCGTTGTTCTCATTTGAAACAATTTGAGTTATATTGTATCAGATACAGAAGCATACTTTTACGTGCTCCTGATAACTCCCCTCATACAAAACGCATTGCTCCTTCAATACAGACTTAAAAACACTTGAGCACGAATGTCCGTTGGAAAAAGGAAAGCATACTTTAAAAGAGAGAAATACATTCGCGTGTATTGTTGATGTGGAACGGTGAGTATTTGCAAACAACCAACGGTTTCCGGTCTTGTCTAACATCACATTGATGGTAAACAGTAACGATCGAAAAGCATCTTTCCTATTCCTTTTCATAGAACAAAAACTTAATGAGTATAAAGTCCGTGGTATATTTGTTATAATACAGGACTTGAAAGCATATGACCCCTCTCGATGTGGGTTCAAATCCCTGTGAGGGCTTTGGGACTTTCATGAGAGGTAGTCTCCCGACTGACTGATGGAATGCGGATGGTTCAACTCGATTTGACCGGTCTCGCAACATAACTGAAATAATGTCGACGCTATGTACAAGTAAAACCCTATAAGCATAAAATACAAAAGTTATGAGCCATAGGACCAGGCTATACATCTTCTCGACAGTCTAAGCTCACATGGAAACGCACTAGACTGGACGAGAATAGGAGAAAAAGAACAAAGACATTAAATCAGCAATTTATTATTGTATTATCGGACGGGAAAAAGGAAGGATTTCTGCTTTATTGAATTCCATTTTTCTTCCTGGCATTGCGTATGACTGTGATGGATGGCCGGGATAAATCGCGCGATTGTTCTATGACGCTAAAGGTAAAATATCTAGCTGTTAATGGATATTAAAGGGAGCGCTTGTTTCGGGCAACATACTCGAGTGATTTCGTTCGTAAACTAGCCGATCGAAAGTACACCCTTGAGTCGGAAATGGAAACAGTAGTGCAAGTTAATCATGCGCCAAAAAATTGATAGGAATTCCTTTCGCACTGGAATGATATGGGTGATTATTGGGATAAAAGAAGAAGGAAAAAAAGCTTCGGTCATTTCCCAATTTACAGAAGCCTTAAAAAATCATTGTTAGTCTAGTAAACGAAAAGGTTCTACTCGGGCTAATTGCAACAGAAATAGTTTTGACATTCTTTGGGTTGTTTATTGAGAGAATACTTCATACAAAAAAGTTGCAATAACTTCCTAATGGGGAAACTGAGATATTGACATTTCAAAATATTGATTCAATGAATTCCACTCTGGGTTTGTATGGGCCACCATACAGAAGAAAATAATCAGTACTCTTCATAGTGGAGGAAGATAAAACTCTATATTTACCGGCGCCAAACATTTGCAAACTGGAAAGCTGTGTATACAACTTCTAAATCATACCTTTTGATTACCTTTAAGACAATGTAGGTAATGGTTCGGCATATTCTGAAAATAAAGTTCATGTTCATTTTCCCCCACCCAAAAAACAAAATCGATTACTGTCTTTGCTGCTCATAACTGTATTTAATTTCTGGGTCATATCTCGTAAATCATTTCATCGTTGTTATTGTTGTGATAACTGTTAATTTGCTCATTATTTGATAAGTAAAAGCTGGTTCTGACTTAAAACTGAATTTGAATACGAAAAACATCAAGAAATCCATCCAATAGTTGGGAAAATAGCTATCCTTGAATAAGCTGTATCAGAGATATAGATATCTATGTCTCTGGCAATCGTATCTACTCGGCAATCCCCGTAACAAGTCGGTAGATATACCTCGTAGGCAGTACATGAATACACCAGAAATCCTGGGGTAATTCGCCTTATTTCCGGCGGATTACGCAAAATGCACACAGGCACTAAATATGTATTTGAATACACACAAATTGGTTATATATCACAATTGAATGGGCTTTTTACCCTTTTCATTAAAGATGATCATATCAACACATCTTTGTTTCATATTTTGTCAATCGGCTCTTTTCGGCAATCCCCGGCTTGTTACGGGGATTGCCGAGTAGATACGATTGGCCCTTCGTTGCTGACCTACTTTCAAAAATGGCTCCCCATTACCTCCGAGGTTATTTTAAGAAATGGCCGAGGTGTTCCGAATGTGTCTCTGGCTGTATTAACCGTTTTCTAAACTATGGAAGCTAATTTGTGTCATATTTTCAAAATTTATAATCGTTTTGCTTTATTTGAGTGAAATGGGATTAGATGTGAATTTCAGTCAGTAAACAGTAAATCTAAAATGTTTATATCATGATAGATACATGTTCTATATCAGCAGTAATTTACTTCTAAATCGTTGTTTTATACTCATTTTATGTGACAGTTAACATGACTATGTCTGTTCATCTACTTAAGGGAAAACATGTATTATGATAAACATCAAATATAATTATAGAATGAAGAGATCAACAAAAGACTGAATTTGAAGGTTTTCATCATTTTCTGACTTAAAATGTTGAAATATTAAATAAATCACTTTCAGCGTTATTTTGCATGACAAGTGAACACAAAAGACCGGTAAAAAACAAAATTATTGACCAGATGTCGGAATTTATTTAGATATTCAATCATTTATGCCATTTATAATGATGAAACAAAGCAAAACCACAATGTATGAGGGCAATTAAAGGCATAGTATGTGTGAGTGTACTCGGCTAAAAGAATTCGTAACTTAAAAACAAGGCGCAAAAATCTGAAGCAAGTTGACCAAAGGGGATACAGATATCCACAAGAGCAACCTTTCATAGTTTAATTTCTCCCAAAAATACTATTGACTTAAATATTTAAAAGGGTGGTTATTGTGTTTTCCCCCGGTCTATACAAGCTTATTTTCTAAAATGCAATATTCTAGTACGGGTTTTGGACCCGAACAGCGTTCTTAGGTAACTGTTCACAGACCCCAACCCTGTTACACACGGACCGGGTTTGTGGTTGAAAACGTAAGTGCTCTTCTGATAATGAAATTGAAATCAATCATTTTTATTACACAGCAGTTAGTTATCAAATTCATTTCAGCTGTTTATAAATACCAGTAATTTACATATTATCACTGTTGAACAGAAAAGATCAGAAACTGTCTTTGTTTTGATCAAAGTACATTACCTACAAAAAGGTTTATGACGAAATGATCACTTATCTACGTTATTTGATCTTAAATGTTTTGAAGCCAAATCTATTCATCCCCCCAATATCTATGAAATGTTTGCCATGGCCTTGCCTGAGGTTCAATGACTTGACGTTTTGGCGGTAAATCACTTTAGGTCGCTATTGCCTCGTTAGCAGATGCTCGCAGACTCTAAGCTCTTGAGACAAATTGCACGTCTAAGCCTTGAAAATGAATCGCACATATTTAAGCCCTGGAAACATTCGTTAATTTCTTCTGAAAGAAATTGGAGGTAAAGAGGCAGAAGGTCAATAAACTTGTTTATGTTTGTGAATAGGGTGTCTTAAGAGTTCTACCCTTATTCGAAGATATCTCACTTTGTAGCATCTACCGAAGAAATCTTAAAGTAGAATTATTCATAATCCGCTGTTTTGAACCATATTCTTTCGGATAACTTCGGTCATTCTCGGTATACATCTTTCTAAGACAGAGCTATTCGGTTGAAAACGATCGGTGTATGCTGACAACGACCTAAGTAATTCGAGGAGAGAAAATGGTTCGAAAATATCGGATTATGTGTATTCTACCTTAAACAATATTGATATGATAATCTTAGTTTTTGTCCATATCTGCTTGATCACATTGTGGCAATCTTTCACACTGCCTGTCTTCTTCGATCAACCATGTTATAATGTAGATGTGAAATAGTAAGCATGTGCACGACATAAGACTTTTGATCACGTGACATGTGAATGGGGAAGAGTGCTTATTAGTTTTGTTCAACAGTGATGCATTGGTTTAGAAGTTATCAAAGTTCCGGCTGCAAATACGAATACATGATTGTGCTTTTTAAACCATGTTAGCTGTTGATAGCCGCATTTAACTGCGTAGATTAAGCCAGTAAGGATCTGGTTTCGTCTTTAGTCACTTTCGTTTTTATTTCCATGTTCCCGTCTAACTCTTAGAAAAGAATTTCAAGATCAAAGTCATGTCAAACTTTAGATATGGTAGTTCCGTTTTGGATCAAGAAAACATTGCATCATAACTTATATACAATTAAGTGTTGATAATGACATGCAAATAGCAAACAAACTCTCAGTAAGTGAAAGAAAGTCTCACTTTATGTGTTGAACGCGTTTCCTAGCGACGCGAAGGCCAGTTTAATGAAATGTCTAGACTTTGTGATCCTCCCACTAATCATTGTGACGTCACGTGTAATCCTGTATCTGTCGCATAGCTCATCGAGCAAACCATTAACGCATTTAGGTATTCTTTCTCTTGTTGAATCCTTGAAATCACACATTTAAAAAAGGATAATCAACCTTTGTAAGTAATATGTTGAGGTTTTTGTGTCGAAATATGAAAATGTTTGTGAGAAGCAATGTCTTCTCATGTAAGAATTGATATCCTTTATTTGTCTGCTAGAGATATAAGTTTGTTTATATCAATTCATGCTAATGTGCCAACAACACCTGAGCAAACGCGTTAAAATTGTCCGGTATTTGACATCTAGTTTACATATCTTTTTCTATTTCTTCTAGTATAGAGGCAAGGAGCAAGACTTACCCTTACCACAAAACTATTTTCTTTACTTTAAACTTATTTATTTTACAACGATTGGGAACCTAATTCTTAGAACTCAGATAAATGACTCTCGATTCTGTTTTCTTGATACATAACCAGTGCTCGCACAAAATGGGGATTAATGAAAGGTCGCAAGGCAGATCCCGCTACTCACAGAATTCGAACCGACGACCCTCGTGTTCCGAGACCGACGCTCTATCCCAAGTACACCATCCTCCACACAAAGCTATTGGGGATGGCCAGATAACTGTATATCTGTGATGAGAATGACATCGTAAGATTTGACGGCTGATGTAGGAAGACAGACATATAAATTACACTGACGCCAATTGTCTTGGGGAATCCGTTAGCCTAGGTCTTATAAGCTATCCCTTTATATGGGAATTTTTTGACTGGTCGAAATTGGAAACAATTCGAGAATATTTCTGTAGAGTATGACTGGTCGAACTTAGAAGTAATACGAGAATATATCTATAGAGTATTTCAATTAGTATTTTCTCCAAGTATCGAATTTTGACATAATTAGTGTGACAAGATGAAGAGTTGTTTTCCTATATAATAAAGAAGGATATGTATCCTTTTTGCTGAAGGAAGCCCAAAGGGGTATGCAGACGACTTGTTATGGGTGTTTTCAAACTTAAAAGCAAACGCACGTTAACGTTACAAATGTAATTCTTCATTAGATGTCCTCTGCAAATATTAAGAAAGTATTGTTATAAAAGCGGAAAAGGCCGACATGCAAAGCCTAATATCGTCGTTTCTTACATGTACATGCTCCACTGCATTCAGTTTTTGAATAAGAATAGTAGTAGGTATTTTCATCGACAATGGTAAAGAATTGGAAACATCTAATTGTTTTAATGAGTTTTTACATCGCACCAAGAGTATTTCGGTTAAAATGCAAGGCCCGGGTCTTAATGATGGAATATAGAAATCAACATTGGTATTCGGCAAGTCAGGAGACAGCCTCTCATTAAAATTACGGAAATATTTTAGCGGTACACCAGGTAGGTGTACCTAAAAGACAATTGTGCTTCCGAATAAAAGAATGTTTACTGAAGATACGTTTGGTCATTCTGGCTTCCTGGATACATAACCAGTTTTCGCCCCGAATATGAATTAATGAAAGGTCAAAGGGCAAATCCTGCTGCGAACGGGATTCTCGCGAACTCACGACTCTCGTGTTAAAACCGACACCCTACCCCTAGACCACTATCCTCTATGACATAGTCAAACTATTGACCTCTAGTCTTGTATTATTCCCTTTCAGACGCCCCTGTCAAAGAAGATCCAAGACTACCACGACAGCGGCTACATAGAGGACCTGATCGACGTCCATTTTGCCGACTCCCAGTGCTACAAACAGCGGATAAAACAGGAGGACTCCCAACTAGAGGTCCAGCACCACGCCGGAAGTTTCGTCATGTTGTGCGTCGGCATCATTGTCGGGATTGGTATCCTGTTTCTTGAGCACGCCATCTTTAAATGGGTGGTTCCAGTCTGCAGGGATATGCCGGGCAACAGCATCATGAAAAGCGTCCACCTCATGTTCTTTAGCCAGGTACGTTTTTTTGAATCTTTTAGTGTTGTATAATTGACCAGTCGCCAATACGCTTCGACTAAAATATTCGTAACAGTTTACCAAATGCAATGGTGTACAAAACGCTGACAAACAAATACACGTGTGCTCGAAAAAAATGCTTTCCGTGGTTCTACTTATAATAAAGCTCCGACAATATTATGGGCAATCGTATCTACTCGGCAATCCCCGTAACAAGTCGGTAGATAATGGAGGTCGACAGAGCTCACAGAGTTGGAAGGCCAAAACCTGAATCTGTGAAAAAACCAAGGGACATCATCATCAAGTTTACGAGTTATAGGTCGCGTCAGAAGATAGTGGACAAAAAATCAGCTCTTAAGTCACGGGGATTCAATGGCGTTTACATCAACGAAGATCTGACTAGAACGAGGAATAAGGTTTTCTACAACGCTAGGCAGTTGATTAGAAACAATACAGTAGAAGGGACTTGGGTTAAGGACGGAGTCATCTTTGTGAAGGACAAACACACGAAAGTACATCGAGTTGAAAGTCAGTTTGCCTTGGACGAACTTATCAAAACTCTCCCAGCTCCTGTGGCTCGTTAACTTGTTCAGTTTAATTGTCACAGCTTTTGTCATGATACCAAGTGTTTGTCTTTTCTTATTCCCTTTATCCATTTAAATCACATTGACATCTTAAAAGACGAGAAATAATGAATGCACTGTGACAAAATGACAAATTTCGCATCAGGCCATGTCTTCTCTTATTCACCTTATCCGTTAGATTCACATTGTCATCTAAAAAGATGAAAAACAACGAAAGCACTGTGACAAAATGACAAATTGCTCTTATTGATATGTCTAGTTGCATCCTTTCCCTTAATTTTTTTAATCTATAACACTTTTCATCTGCTGTAATTGCTTTTTTGGACAATCACAAAATTTCCGTGAAAAATTGTATTCACGTCGGTTTACACCCGTAATCTGAGAACAATTTTACCTTTTAAAACTATGTTACTATTGGAAGCCATTCTATTCCTCCTTTTGTCAATTATTTGTTTTTAATTTGTGATGGTTAATTATCACTCTTCTTTGAAACTTAAGTATTAAGAAGTTAAGAATTTGATAGCATTTTATGTAAGGCCACTTAGCCCCTCCAACTTACTTACTTACTTTCTTAAACAGACATGGCTTAGACCAAACTACTGTATAAGGTAATTAAATTGGTCAAACAGACACATGTACTTTTCTTCTAACAGTACTATTTTATTCTACCAATTTGTTTCGAAACCTACACGATTCGCTATTTGAATTGAATTAAATGCATTCAATGTTCAGTTATTATAAAACTAGCAACATGTTTATGTTTGTATGTATGGTCATATGCATTTTTTATAGCTTGGCGCAATTAGCTGTTGCAAAATCCAGGCCTTTTTGTTTTTTACTAGTATATTAGTGTGATACATCTTCAAAAACTGACGATCAACACGTGCGTGCACGTGTTTCACAACCAATACCAGTTGTAACAACACGGTCTTATTTTGAGACACTCATTTTGTTTTTGCTATAGATATTGAGAAGGTCGTTATTTTTCTTTCACTGTGTCTTCTTTCCATGAAGTAAGTAGTCACCACTTTTTGTTTATTTGTTTATATGGTGATTTAGCCTCCTTTCGAGATACTTCCAGTCCTTGTTTTAAAGAATACTACCATTTTTCATTTACCTTTATTTACTGTTCTCTGCAGATCAAATATAATTCCTAATCAAATATGGCTATAATTCGGATTGATCATGGTCTCGAATTGATTACAAACGTCGATCATCTGACTATCCTTTTGCTTTTAGATAGAATGACTCCGCACGATTTTTCCAACACACAATGTTTGTACAGTATCGTCTTACATGGTCGTGTCATGGTTTTGTCGGAATTGTGTCAAATGCATAACCCATTGAATTGATGTTGAAATATCTTGTTTTGATTTGTACTTATGCCAAGCCAATTTCGAAAACACCGTTTGTTTTACCACGTGTTGTTGATAAAGGTGTTATGATGACAAACGCATACCTCAAATAATTGATATTGGAAAATATTTTGATAAATATTCTATGTCGGGCGAATTTCGAAGGTATAGTTTGTTATAACGCTTTGCTTTGATAACCGAAATCCCGTTGGCCAGGAGTTGTTATGACATATGCACACATCATAGCATTGACACAGAATATAATTGTATTTAATTAGTAGCCGCAGTTAATGTAGCATCAGTTTGACACTAGATTAGCCTTTTGTTTGCTAAAGACTAACCGCAATGTAAATTACGACAGCTACTCTCACAGTGAATTTCCTTTATTATTATGTTTGCACTGACTTTAATTTCATTTCTGTAGAATATTTATAGGTAACTTGACTTCCACCTCCAATACTATGATTGGTTTTTCATTATTTTGATAACTGTTGCATCATTTAACATTGTTACTTGTTTTATGATGTATTTTTGTATCATATTTTTCTTTTATTCATTTTTTGACTTTGAGTATATTGATGTGATTGTGTCTACTGTGGTCCTGGTTCCCGTTTTCCCCGTTATAGTAAATATGTCGGTCCAATGTCTGAGCGTCAGCGTTAGTTATGTTATGTTTGAACCACCATAGGTAGTAGCGTTGTTGAATGGCGCGCGGCCATTGGACTGTTCTATACAAGAACTCAAGGATGTCGTTTTAATCATGGGGCAAATTTTAACTTGAATGAATCCCTGATCGTGTCATTTGTTTCTGTCCGACTGTTTTTTTATTTGATTACCTATGTCATGGGGAGTTTATCCAGTGCTATAAACACTTTCCTTTCTCTTCTGCTTATCTTGTCGGGGGATATTGAGCTCAACCCTGGACCAGACCAACATAATTCAGACTCTGTTAATACTGGTGGTATCTCTATAATTCACCTTAATATACGAAGCATTCGAAATAAGCTCAATTATGTTAGCAATCATTTATCAGACTTTGATATCATGTCATTTACAGAAACCCATCTTGATGAGAACATTCCAGACTCAAGTTTGACCTTTGACGAACAAGCCTATAGAATCTACAGACGCGATTTAAATTCATTTTCAGGTGGAATTCTGGTATATATTCCTTGTTCACTCATTTCAAAGAGAAGGCTAGATTTGGAAGTTGACTGTATACAAGCGATTTGGACGGAAGTCAAATATAGGTCATCTGTCATTCTACTTTGCACAATTTATCGGCCACCTAATACACCTGTAATTTTCTGGGAAAGATTCAATGTTTGTCTTGAAAAAGCCCTTGATCAAAACCCTAATGTAATTGTTGTTGGTGACCTTAACCAAGATCTTCTCAATGTAAACGAGAATCACTTATCAAACCTTATGTCTTTAAACGACTTAACTAACGTAATTTCAAAACCAACTCGCATCACATTTCATTCATCAACATTGCTGGATCCTATAATAGTTTCAAAAGGTGTCCAGGTAATGCATTCTGATACCTTAGACGTTGACAACAGTATTAGTGACCATAAAGCAACACTGGCTTACATCAAATTCAATAGACTTTTTACAACCTGTTCAACAAGAAAGGTGTGGTTTTATGATCGTGCAAATTTTAATGAACTAAATCGAATGTTAGAAAACGAAAATTGGCAATTCATTGATTCGAACGACATTAACGAAAGCTGTGAACGTTTTACTTCTACGCTACTTAACTTCATGTCTCAATGTATTCCTTCTAAAGAAGTAATTATCCGACCCAATGACAAACCATGGTACGACACTGAGATCCGCAAAATGACTAGACAAAGAGACAGACACAGAACAATCGCGATCAAACTAGGACGTAAAGGTGACTGGACGAAATATAAAAAATGTCGCAATAAAGTCAACAATCTTAAGAAATTTGCAAAACAAAAGTATTTGAACAATCTTGAAGATGACTTAACAAACAGTCGCTTTGAAAATCCAAAGAAATATTGGAAATATATACGCAGTTTAACTAAATTTAAATCTTCTCATACCATTCCTATCCTTAAAACTGTGCAGAACAATAATGAAATTTTTCACTACTCAGACATTGAAAAAGCAAATTGCCTCAATGAGTATTTTGCGTCTATTTCAACAATAAACGACTCTTCAATATCATTACCAGTATTTAACAAATATACTAACAGTTCAATTTCAAGTGTTGAAATATCTTACACAGACATTGAGAATTTAATTGATTCATTAAGTGTTAACAAGGCGGTTGGTTTTGACCAAATCAGCCACAGACTACTTAAAGCTGTTAAACACACGATTTCCAAGCCCCTGGAAGCACTATTCAATAGATCACTTGAATTACAAATGTTTCCAAATAAGTGGAAATATGCGATGGTTATGCCCCTTTTCAAGAAAGGTGATACTTCCGATGTTGGAAACTATCGTCCTATATCTTTGCTAAGCTGTAGGAAAACTCATGGAACGCTGTGTTCACAAACATTTGTACAATTATCTACAGTCAAACAACCTAATTCATTCGAAACAATCTGGGTTTTTAAAAGGTCATTCAACTGTACACCAACTTCTAGATATCTATCATCACGTAGTACAAGCTATCGACTATAGGCAAAACTTGTGTATGGTATTTTGTGATATTTCAAAAGCATTTGACAGAGTCTGGCATCCTGGTCTTGTTTTTAAACTTCGCCAATTAGGAATAAACGGTCCTTTCTTAAATTGGTTACACAACTATATTTCTCTACGTGAACAGTCTGTTATGGTAGGAACTGCCATCTCTTCAAAAGCATTAACAAACGCGGGCGTACCCCAGGGCTCTGTCCTTGGTCCTCTTCTTTTTCTTGTCTATGTTAATGACATATCTGAAAACCTAGTAAGCATTTCGCGACTTTTTGCTGATGACACCTCATTGGCGTGTTCAGCAACCAGCATTAACGACATTGAAGGGATTTTGAATCATGACTTTCTTATTATATCACAATGGGCAAAACAATGGATGGTATGTTTCAATCCTTTAAAGTCTGAAGCCATTCTCTTTTCCAATCAATCGCTAAATCCTCCATCTTTAACTTTTAATGACACCCCAATAACGTTTGTTAACAATCATAAGCATCTAGGAATTTCACTTAGTAATGATGGAAAATGGCATGAACACATTTCAAACACTTTAACTTCAGCATCCAAAATTCTAGGAATAATGCGTTCACTGAAATTTAAAATTTGCAGAGAATCACTCAATCAAATTTATGTGTCATTTTTACGACCAATCTTAGAGTATGCCTCCGTGGTATGGGATAACTGTACGGCAAGAGAACAAGAATCACTTGAAAAGGTACAAAATGAGGCTGCACGTATTGTAACGGGCGTTACCCGTTCTGTATCTTTGAACAATCTTTACAGGGAAATAGGATGGTTATCTCTTTCTGATAGACGTGCTTATCAAAAGTTGATTCTCACATTTAAAATAGTCAATGGACTTTGTCCAACTTATCTAAGCGACATTTTCCCTTCTACGGTTGGTGCTAGAACTGATTATCCTTTGCGTAATGCTTCAGATATAGACATTATAAGCAGGAGAACTGAAATATTTGCAAACTCTTTTATTCCTTCAGCTGTCTCTAGATGGAACGAGCTTCCCCTTGGGATCAGGTCGATCAATTCGCTTTCCCTGTTCAAAAGTAAGATAAGGAACATGTTTTCCTCAGCAGTAGTACCAAAACACTTTTTCATTGGTGCACGTAAGCTAGCAGTACTACAAACTAGAATTCGAAATAAATGTAGTGATCTTCGATCAGACTTATTTACTAATCATTTAGCGCAAGACACTTTATGTTTATGTGGTCATTTACTCGAGGATGCCGAACACTATTTCTTCCAATGCGAGCAATTTTCAGCTCAAAGGCTTAAATTATTTTCTGAACTTCGCATGTATCATCCATTGAATACAAGTAAATTGTTGTTTGGCTCTGTAGACTTAAATTATGAAGACAACTGTAAAATCTTCCTTACTGTACATACCTTCATTAAGGAAAGCAAAAGGTTCTTGTAGTATTTCACTAAAAAACAATCATTCCTTCGGTCGTAGAACCTGGGCCCCAGTAGCACACGATTCACATCACTTATTTCACTTTTTCAATTTTTTCTCTTTCCAAATCATTTTTTTTTTCAATTGTTATCTCCTTATTGTCATATAGTTGAGATGTTTTTTCAAAATTACCGGAACATTAATTAATTAATAATTTAACAAATACAGTGTAAATATGAAAAAATTCTTGATAATTACAATATGTAAATACCTGCCAAGGGAATGGCCGAATCTAAGTTGGTAGAACTTGTGGCCAAACCCTTTTGCCTTATTACTCGTTTATTTTATTGAATGTACATGTATATTTTGTAAAATGTTATGGCAATAAAATATGTTTAAAGTAAAGTCGGTAGATATACCTCGTAAGCAGTACATGAATACACCAGAAATCCTGGGGTAATTCGCCTTATTTCCGGCGGCTTACGCAAAATGCGCACAGGCACTAAATATGTATTTAGATACACACAAATTGATTATATATCACAATTGAATGTTTTTTTACCCTTTTCATTAAAGATGATCATATCAACACATCTTTGTTTCATATTTTGTCAATCGGCTCTTTTCGGCAATCCCCGGGATTTCCGAGTAGATACGATTGCAAACGGACGTGCCTTTCGTTGCTGACCTACTTTCAAAAATGGCTCCCCATTACCTCCGAGGTTATTTTTAGAAATGGCCGAGGTGTTCCGAATGTATTATGGGTGGGGTTTTGTCTACTGATCAATCCTCGGTGTAAAACTAAAATGATCGTATTTCTTTGGAATAACCATATTTCTTGAAATGATCGAGTTCGTTTAAAATGATCGTACCTCTTTCTTGCTGATAAAGGACATCATGGTATCAAAAATACTATGAACATATTAAGACTAGCTCTTATCCCCAAACCGAAACAAATAACTAAATATCAACTCTGTGAGCTGCAATTTTCAA
>OX401405.1:45505567-45552344 GCA_947846245.1 Cerastoderma edule
GTGACCCATTGTTAAGACTTGTTCAAATAAAATGGACCTGAAACATGTTTTGTATTGTGGCTTGATATGCAATAAGAAGAAGATTTATCCTGTCACTAGTATCATTTTGGGACCGATAGGTAGGTGCCGTATACCATTTGTGATATCCGGCACTAACCATATAATACATGCACGTGACGAATCATGACGTCATAAGAACGCAATGACGTCATGTTTACATCATTCTCTACTTATTTTTTCCTTTTTCTCGTGTTTTATTCACATATCTTTTGTTTTGAAGAATACATGGAGGTAACAGGATAAATAGAAAAGATGGCTGGTGTCTTTGAATGGAAAAAAATATCGGGCTTGGCTCACCGGATAATATTCCTAAGCCTTGCCCGATAACATTTCCGATTCACGACATTAACCATCTATTCTCTATATCTTTAGCATTATCGGACCAGGAAGCTTCAACTCAGATAGATATATACCGCCTTTATGACATATAACTCATTAGCGATGTAACACTTTTGGATTAGATTCACATTAATTCATTGTATACTCGCTTTAAAAACAAAACGAAACAAATTGTCCTACTAATGACTATTCCCCATTGCGTAGCATGCATCAGTTCAACGTTTGTGCAGTTTTAAAGAAATTAGTTTTTAAAATTCCTCACATCTGTGATCAAGCACCTTTAACACCCACGTGGATGAATAAGTCAACTGAATAACCCAATCGACAAGTTTAGTTTAAACTGATTCAATTGACATCAATAAGGAAACTAGTCCTTACAACTTGAGTAAATCACTCTCGATTCTGCTTCCTGGATACATAGCCAGTAATCGCACCAAATGTGCGTAAATGAAAGGCGCAAGTCCGATCCCGCTACTTAAAGGATTCAAACCTACGACTATCGTGTTCCGATACCGACGCTCTTCCCCTAGTCAACTGTCCTGGACCAGTACCAAGGAATAAGGTAACGGCACAGTTAATGGTGGAAAACATGAAGAAGAATGAGCACGAGTGTATTGCCGTTCGAACTTGTCATACTTTGTTGTTGTATCATTTCTGCCTGGAAGATCAGAAATGTACACTAGCCAGTAATGATTCCACCCTTCAGTGATTTGTAGAGCTGTTAAACATGGAGGGGTCGGTGAGACACGTATGGTTTCTTTATTGGCAACTTATATCATGGTTCGGGCACTTTTCAAAATTGCGATTGTCACAAAGAAGACATGACACTATTACCTGGGCAACATAGATAGTTATATAGTTTTTCTATTCAGGTACAAACGCTTTACAAATGTGTTTGTATAAATACCAATTAAACGCATTAACTTAATACAAAAATTTAAAGTCAGAATGTTATACTGAATACCTTCAAGTCTATCATAAATCTTCTTGTACATGTAGATCTATTGAAATTGTATATTTTTTTTTTGTCTAATGAGTTATTAAAGCAAAAGGTATGTTAAATTTGATTTTGCCAATAAATAAGTAAATAATGAGAAAAAAATAGATGTCATCTTTAGAGATCGTAGAGAAATAAATCAGCTGTTTCTCTTTCGTTTCTATGGTTTCAACCCTTAATTCAAAATAGAAATGTTATTCATACTTTATAATCGTCTTCTGTCATTAAATGATAATCATTAAGGCAGAAAATCCAAAATGCATCACCCATATCATCTTGTCTGAATATTTACGCTTTTATGTACCGTTTTACTGAACGACTTACTGGAAACATTTGCGTAAGAAAAAACTGATATTCATTGAGAGTATCACATATAAAAGTGAACTAATATTGTAACGTGACACTTCACCGAAAGCGTTTCGTAGAGACGATTCCAATGGCGTGTTACTTTGCATTATTGCTTATCTCACTAATGAAAATAAGGGTGGAAGTATTTGTTTTGAACTTACGCAAATTATCCGCGTAAAATGTTTGGTAAAATGCTACCCAGTTGCATTAGACCGAAACTCACGGTGTCGAAAGGGTTGGTTACTCTTAATGTGAAACCTACATAAATTCCAAATTGTTTCAAGCCAATGCTATAAATGAAACATATAAGGGGCTTTTTCCCCAATTTGCACCAGTCAGAAATATCCATATCGGGTAAAGGGTGTCAGCATCTGATGAGGTTTTACCGGCGACCTAATCAGAAATGGATACGTGTCTTCTAGAATTCACGATGATTGATGCAAGTGTCAAAATGCTAGCAAAAAATCGTCTCGCTGTTAAATAGTTTGATGAATAATTTATGATATGCAAACCGTTAAATAACGAATGCATAGATAAACTCTGGTAATAGATATTGGCGTTCGACGGAAAAAAGAAGGTTTTTGCATCGTTTGATCTGACTCTTTTTCGGAAATGTTCCAAAATGTTTCAAAAGGTTTCACGTAAATCAACAAAATCAAATCTATTTCGGATTGGAACTGGATACAACTTTTGTTAAGTAAAATGATTGGAAGAAGTTTTCCAGTTGACATACGTAATGCCAATGCTTCTTCAAGACTGAAAGGTGCGACATTTTTGCAGTAGTATAGCGTCGGCCTCTTGTATCGAGGGTTCGATCCCTGTTAGGCGCGGTGAAAATTGCCGGGACTAGCCCACATTTTGGCTTAAGTATCCAGGAAGCAGTATTCGAGAGTAAAGTTGACAAACTTCAAGCTTACATCACAATCGATGTAGAAAACATAAGATAGAACTGGCTTAATGGACAGTAATGTTCGAGGAACTTCCTCAATCATTATGGGATGGGCACCGCAACATCACTGAAATAATGTTGACTCGATGTTCACCCTTATAAATAACGTTAAAATAAACAGAGAATAGATGGTTGGTGTCGTGAATCGGAAATGTTATCGGGCAAGGCTTAGGAATATTATCCGGTGAGCCGAAGGCGAAACGGATAATAATCCGAAGCCGAGCCCGATAACTTTTCCATTCAAAGACCCATCTTTCTAGTCTATTTATCCTGTTACCTTTATGTGTTCCAACAAACAAACAAGAGGTAGATAAAACACGTGAAAAAAAGAAAAAAAAAGTAGAGAATGGTACAATCGTGACGTCATGGCGTTCTTATGACGTCATAATTCATCACGTGCATGTGTTGTATGGTAAGTGCCAGATAATACAAATGTTATACGGCACCTAGTTATCGGTCCTAGAATGACACTATGGAGAGGATATAACAGCTTATCCTGTCAATAGTGCCATTTTGGGACCGATAACTAGGTGCCATATAACATTTTTGATATCCGGCACTAACCATATAACGCATCCGCGTGACAAATCATGACGTCATAAGAACGACATGTACACGACGTCATGATTACACCGTTCTCTGCTTTTTTCACGTGTTTTATTTTCATTTTGTTTGTTTAAAAGTATTCATAAGAGTAACAGGATAAAAAGAATAGATGATTGGTGTCTTTGAATAGGATAAATTATCGGGATCGGCATCGGAATATTATCCGTTTCGCCTTCGGCTCACCGGATAATGTTCCTATGCCTTGCCCGACAACATTTCCGATTCACGACACCAACCATCTATTCTCTATTTCTATGTACCATCAAAATGGTTGAAAGTAGCTTCGCTTCAAAGGACTCATAATTGTTTACTGATTGTTTGTTGTTGGGAGTTAAACCTTAGTTTAACGTCAGAATATCCAGACATAAAGCACACACCTAGTACTTTACAGTTGTTCTTGTATTGAACTACAGAAAGAATATTGACCAAACCATGTATCGAACCCAAGACCCATGTTTTCTAAATCCGACTTGATACTGACTTTGTGATTGTTGGATATCTCAACTAACTCCCTTGAAAGTTTTTTTTACTGGTCCTGGTATTCTCTTAATGATTATATCCAAATAATATATTAGCATAACATTTACTGCATTTGCTGCATTCACATGTACATATTTACATTTACATACACATCAGACTTTATATAAACTTAATTTAATATTTTATATTGCAAAATGTTTGAATGATATATGATCACATGGTTACCTTTTATTTCAAAATGTTTAAATTTGTACTGACTTGATGATAAACTGTATATAGTTTAAGTCAATAAAGAATCTTGAATCTTGAATCTTGAACCTTAACTATGTAATGTTAATTTGATTAAGTATTATACAATGATGAAGGCATGTGTGACATCGCAATGATCCGAATCACGGATAGTATTTGCCAAATATACACATTTTCCAAAGTTTACATAAAACACTTTCCACGACTGTTCATCAAAATATTTAAATTGTTATCATAAGTTGGCAATGTATGGTTGGATTTTGGTAATATAGTTGTCCTAATGTCTACAATGAGCAACGCCAGACAATTGTAGTTACGTATTGATAATAGCATTTGTGAGATGGTGGAATTTAAATGTTCCTCAATCTTTAGTCCCTTATCTTATACAGGAAGGGGCTAGCAGGGATCTCTGTGAGAAGCAAATCACATCCACTTGTACAAATAGTCATGTGGTGCGCGATTAAGAAGCAAGGCTGCATTTCTTTTAACGCATTTTTGTTCTCACATTCAAACTTCAATTCTCATTCAAGACACTCGTATTTCATTTTTGTCTTAATTTCTTCAATTTCATTTTGTCAAAGGTGATTTGATTGTTTATGCCGGTGAAAAATATCAAATGCTCGTGAAAGTCTTTTTCGCATAAGCCCGCGATGGTTTACTATTTGTTTTGGCTCTCAATTTAAATCATAAAAAACAATTTTTCATGCCCTTTCCAAAATGAGCGGCATGAGTAACCGAGTAAAGTATTGCTTTGGTGTTGTAGTTGTTTCCAAGCACATTCCAAGAAAACGCCAAAAACTATGTTCCTATCCTTTAGCATTGTGTTGACAGTATTACTTTTACATTTTGGTGTACATTTTTTTTGTACTTGAAGCCCCCTCTCTAAACAAAAAAAAAACCACACCAAAACCTTATAGCACAAAATGAATGGTCAAACTTGGTGAATGTCTCGACACTCCGTGAATGAGTAACGAGACTACCTGTACCAGAGTCTGAACTCAGACAGAAAGGTCCGCTATGGAGCCGCGCGTTATCCTCTACTCTTCAATAATGACAACACTTGTGATTCTAAGACCTTTCTTCCTTTCAGAGCCCAACTTAATTCATTTTAAATACACGAACAATGTTCCATGCTTGAAAACTGTCATTTTGCAGAGGACCTGGGTACCGTTTTACTAAACAGTTTACTCTTAAGATTTGCGTAAGTCCAAAATACCAATTCCTGTTATTTCAATATTAGACTAATTAATATTGCAAAGTAACACATCATTGGAATCGTCTCTCCGAGACGCGTCCAATGACGTATCACATTGCAGTATTGTACTTTCATTGAAGATACTATCCATGTTTATCAGTTATGAGTTGCGGAATATTTTCCTTAAGTTGTTTAGTAAAACGGTATCCTGATGCTCAATTACTCCCACCTGAAACAGGTCTTTTGAAGTATTGGCCGATCCACGACTATTTTCGTGAACCATTCGACAGTGACATTATGAAGAAATGCTGCATTACATTCTTTGAAGAACGAATCAAAACAAATAATTCACGAGTGAACGAGTTTAAGGATTTATTTCTTTAAAACACTTTGTCATCAATGTCTTTTTTTCCGGTTTTTCCTAAACGTTGTCTTATTTATTATTCACCGTTTTTCTACAGCATTATGTGTTTTTAATAACCATAGCTGTCGATGCACATTGACCCTCTACCAAACGCCAAGTTATCGACTGAGCCAAATTGAAAAATTATGCAGAGGACATTTAAAGATGTGATGAAATTGGAAAATAATTTTCTGAGGGGGCAGAAAACATTGTGGGAAAAAGAAACAATTGCTCGTCAATGTTTAACAGAGTCGTCTGCAACAAACCGGTCTATTGTCGTTATTGTTTGGTAATGGGTTAACACAACATTTATTCATCTTTTTCCAATTGATGAATACACTTTTGCCGTACCATTGAACAAAGTGCTCTACCTTAACATCGTTATCTTCAACCACAGTGGCTGCTTCAGTGTTGCTGTCGTTCGTATTCAATGTGATGTCAGCACTTCTTGATATTCGCGTTTTAATGTACCTGAATTAGACAATACATAACACGCTTGTGACAAACAAAGAAAATGCCACGATAACCTCTTTCCAATATCACATATACAAGTGATATAAAACAAATTTGATGATGGCACATCCTCTACCTTTTAATTTGGAATTCAGACGCTCCGCAGTCATCGTTAACGTGGTTTTAAGCAGAAACAGTTCGGTTGGATGTTAATAACATCTCATTGAACTTAAAGGCACATCAAAGGAGAGGAGTACAATTAAATTACTGAAAAATATATATGGAGTTCTTTAATTATGTTTATAAAAGTCATGAGAATAAATTAACGAATGCATTGAGACCCTATTAAATAGAGTCATTTAAAATAAGTTATGTTGTGCTTGAAATATAGTTGTCTCCAATGCAATCATGTTTATCAACAACCTGTTTGTTTACATATTCAAAATAACGAATTCTAATTGGTCGGTTCAAAAATGTATGTATCGACTGTCAAGGTCAGAGGTGAAGAATGGGTTATTTCTGGTTTACTTTCACATTGAAGTTGTGCTGATGGTGTTTTCTGGTGATAACTATTTGAATCTGTCCAAAAATTTACCAAATAATATAGTTTGATATAGCATTGATCTCCTTTAATGGGCCTTTAAGATTGAGAAGCGCACCAATACTGCCTTTAGGTAATCTTTTAGATCCATGATGCCATTTAATAAGTAGAAGAAAAGTTGATAATCTTTATCTATGATATAGCCCAATTCAAGTTTGAAATGCTGAATGTAAAATGCCGTAATAGTTGTGTAATAGAGACGGCTACCCCTATTTAATGTTTAATGTATTTGTTTTGTTCCTTTCACAGCGTCTCCATCGGACTATTACAAGCGCTGAACTAGTGCCCGCCCATGAGACATGCAACGAGATGATTGGAATCATGAAGAACAGAGAGTTCATGAAACTTTTCCAGAAAAGTACTATCAAAGTAAGACTTCTCTTTTTATCTTGAGTTCTAACTCTTGGCTTTTGTCTTTAAAGAGACTCTCTCAGAGATTTGTCGACTCGAATTCGCTTGACAGAAATGAAACATCTATGGAAATGCGCGCTAAACGTTTTCAAAAATATCTAAAAATACCACCTTTTACTCAAATTTTAGATTGTTGGTTACAAAATAAACCTGTTTAAACGGTCTGCAACGTCGGCGATTTCAAAGTTTTTTTTATATCTCTTTTGTATAGTTATGAGCAGGGTTGGAAAGCTGTCAATAATCAAGTTCTATGTGACTCTAGAAATGTATGCTATTTTTTTTTACGGTTACAATCTCAATTTCTGAGAGAGTCTCTCTAAGGAAATAGTTAAAGAAATATTTTACGTATCAAAACATATTTTTCTTCAATCCTATTTGTTTGAAACCATTGTGTTGAAAACAAAACTTGTTCGGTCTGGACAAATTGGTCAACTAACTGTAATAATTCGAAGATTCATTTAAGAGTACAAAAAGTAATCTATTCGTTCGTTCGCTCTGTCTGGAATTTATTCGCGTCTTGTTTTTTCTACATCACAGGAATTATGTTGTTTTTGTTCTCGTCATGTTGATGGATAAATGCACGGGATTTCCGGATTAATTATGTTTAAACTGAAATAATTACATAACATGAATCTAATGTTGCATGTCGCAGGGTGCTTTGCAAGTTTGAAAAAAAAAAGTTGTGAAAACAAGAACACGGTTGATGACCGAGGTATCATTTGCACCGTAGAAAATCCGTCCGATTGTATCTGTTAATCTATCTATATGGGGTTTCAATCTGTGTAAACAATGTTTCACATACATTCGATGTTGTAAAATGAATTAAATTCTTCGTGCGAGGAAATTTCAAGCACCATTATGATTATTTAAGCAAATCCATGATTAGTAACTATATCTTGCAGTGAAACTTGGAACAATTACATTTGACAGAAAAGGATATGGCCAAATAACTCTCTCAATGCCATATTTTGTATGATCCTCGGTTGCAAGCGGAAACATGCTCCTAGTGAAAGATTTGTCCTTTTGACGCAGTTGTTAAACAAACATATCACCATGTAAGTAATTATGAGAGGAGTTTTAAAATGAGTGTCTTGGTCAGATAAGTTCTTGTTAATGGATTTCAACTTATATACAATGTACTGCATGAACCCGTTTGTCTAGAACAAAATCGTTTTATATAACCTTAATAATTTGATACATGTATAAACAGATACTTGGGATAACACGAAACATGGTGCGTGGCCCAGTGGTTGAGGTTGCGAACTCTCGGTGATCCTGGTTTTGAGCTACACCAGTACATAGAGAATAGATGGTTGGTGTCGTGAATCGGAAATGTTATCGGGCAAGGCTTAGGAATATTATCCGGTGAGCCGAAGGCGAAACGGATAACATTCCGAGGCCGAGCCCGATAACTTGTCCCATTCAAAGACACCAACTTTCTATTCTATTTATCCTGGTACCTTTATGTATTTCAAATAGTCCCAAAATGACACTAGTGACAGGATAAATTGCGCCTTTGGTTTTGTGAGAGTGGCCTTTGGCAATAGACTTCCGAGCCATAATCTAGTCCTAATGAATCCATTAAAGTCGTTAGATAACTGAAAAAAGTCGATGTGGCGGTAAACACCATAAAAAACCGGAGAAGTCGTTACATTACTAAACAAATGTTGACATGGCGTTGAACCTCTTATAGACAAACCAATAAGGTAAATAAACGTTTACGAACGTGTTTGCATCATTCACCAATCGTCCTTTATACATCTACGTGGTTTTATCCTTAAAGCCATACTTGCGCTCACTAACACTTTAAATTTTGAAAGTTTAACAATAATTGAAAATTAACTTAAAAGTACGTTAAATTTTCTTAACAGAGAAATTTAGACTGTAACACATTAGCATGCTGTTTTTAAAAGAATAAATACGATAAGGTTTGTTTACCATGAGACAAGGTCAGTCGAGAAAAGTTGGGAACCAATATAACCCAAGAGTTCTCAACTTTGAATGTCCACGTTGCTAATATTGGATAAATGACAGTATTTTTATGTGTTTCACATGATTTTTCTAACCAATACAATACAATACAATGCAATTTTATTTCAGTAAAAAGGCCTCCGGCCAACAATACATATACATATTACAAAATACAAATCAAAATCAGATATGCCCTACACTATCATCAATATATTATTTGCTGTTATGTTTTAAGGATAAAAGGAAATCAAGTAGAAATGTGCTCTAGTAATTTTGATACAAAGAAAGCTAGGTTTTTCAATGTTATTTCGTCATTACATTTAAAAAGATTGTAAAAATTATCTAAGTTTGGACGAGCTTTATACCAATTATATAAATAGATATGTCTAATGTCTCCAAACTTTTCACATATAAAAAATGCGTGGTATTCGTCCTCAACAATCAAAATATCTTTGTTGAGAAAACAGAATAGACAAACCCTGTCATTTCTATCAACGTTAAAATGTCTACCAATTTCAATGTTAAGCTTATGACTTGAGCATCTAAAACGAGCTAAGGCACGTTTATAATAAGGTTTGATGTCAGAATTAATATATCGTTCTACATTCAAAAGTGATTTAAAATTTCTATAAAAGTCACATCTTGTTGAGTTACTTATGTCACTATGCCACGTTTGTAAAGAACAGTCCGTTAATCTTTGTTTAAAAAGTTTACAAAATTGGTTTGAGTCCCCTATTTCTTGTGAAATCCAAATAAAACCAAAACCCTGTGAAAAAAGAAATTCTCGTACTTTTGTGACCCAATTATTTCTACCAACTGAATCTTGTGTTTTAAGCATTAAATAACATTGTTTTGGGTATCTATGGTTTTCCATTTCAATAAGTCTTACCCAATATCTTACAAATTTCATATGGTAATTTACTGCAATAGGGAATCTTCCGCATTCACCTAAAGCCATTGAGTCTTTGACAAAGGTATTAACACCTAAAAAATCTTTACAAAATTTAGAATGGACCTGTTCTATATGTTTATTACATTCAAAACCCCAAAGTTCAGCACCATATGTTAAGATAGGAGTGACCATGGAATCGAAAATCTTAAAGTAGTCATTATGCATAAACTTTCCAAAATGACTTTGAAATTGTTTAATTTGATACACCGATTTTCGTGCTTGATTTGCAAGTTTCTTTGTAGCGGAGGACCATGACAATTTCGGTGTAAAGATAAGACCCATAAATTTATAAGTGGAAGTTACTCTGATTCTGTTTTTCCTATATGTCCATTTTTCATTATGTCGAAGTGGACCCCCATTTCTAAAAACAATGATTTCTGATTTCTTAAGATTAACGATCATACCCGTTTCTTTACAAAATGAATCAATAGTGCTAAGTTAACCGGGTGATCGCCACTCATTTATCCGAGCGTTCCTTGCGATTTCAGATGTAACTCGAATGTAAGCAATGAAGTTAAAGTGGTGGGCAACAAATTTGTGAAAAAGCACTTTGAAAAGTAAATAATTTTCATGATCTTGTGGTTTTTCGCTTTTTTTCCCAACTTATTCTATCATAATTTATAACTCATATAACCCAGTCTTGCAGTTTTTCTGAGCGTTAGTATGCTTTTAAACTATTATTGATCGTTGACTTACCGGTCTCCAAAACCGTTTAAAAACGTGTAAAATTTCGTATATCTTTGACATTTGTTCCCGATCTAAACACTCTAACGATGCGTGTTCTAAGAGAAATCTAAGCTACAGTATATTGGTCATTTACATCAAACTACTTCTAAACTCACAAAGAACCGTTCCCCCTCTAGGGACGATTATTTTGACGCAGTATTGATGAAACCGTACTCTGACGCTTTTCCCAATGGATTAAATGTCAAGTGGAATAGAATTGGGATATCTTGGCGCTTAAAATCTATGATATATAGTATCCCTTTCAGTGCTGGAATCCACTTCATGCTTATACAAACAGGTAATATCCAGGCCAGCCGCCAAGTAAATTGGCGACTGGCCCTTGATCTAACCTGTTTGCTGCTCCGAGTCTCTTTTCTCAACAAAATAAAACAGATATTCAAAGTTTTTAAAAGCAGGCGACACAACAATCTATTTCTAGAAGAATAAAATGTACATCCTAAGGGTTAAACAGCTCAATGATATTATAAACGGTTGTGCCTCTGTTGCGGTTGTGCCTCTGCAGTGCCCCTGTAATATTTAAATGGGTAAGTGCAAACTCCTTACAGTGATCTCCCCTTGCTACGCTGCATCGAGCACTGCCACCACAAGATTTTTCATCCAGATTTGGATGTAATTCAAATGATGCTGTTTTGTTAAAAGATTACCGGATATCTTAGTTAATTTAGTAACAATATCTTGTTGTATTGATTTCTGACCAGTTAAGTTGAAAAAAAAAATGGTTTTGTTTATAAATAAAGCACTAATGGATAACAATTTTTTAGTTTTGCCTCCATCTTGTTATGCCATTTTCGTTTCTAAGTAGGTGGTCACGTGACATTTGTGATGGCAGTGATCATACCATACAGGGAGATCACTGTGAGGAGTTTGGTGTAAATGTGCAAACGCTCAACATGAACAGTTTCTCCTTGTGTCTTAGTCATGGCTCAAAATCTCCATCGTCTATACTCAATCGTAAACAATCGGGTTTTTCCTTGATCTGAGAAATAAACCTCGTAAGTAAGTGTAGGGTTACAATATTTTTGGTGATTCGTCCCCGGCTGATAACACATTGCCTATGTTCGTCTACATTGAGTAGTTCGATGTATATGGAAGTTTTATCATTTAAGATGATTATGTTTGATCGGTAATGATGATAATAATGAAATTAAAGTTGTTTACCTTTAGATGTAACAGTCATTCCATTTTAAGGGAAGTACGAATACGCCTTTAGCCATTTCAAAAAAAGGACGCTTACAAACCTGACTATAGCAGGACAGTGGTCCTTGTGAAAGTGTGTTTCTCAGATCACGATGATCGCGTGTTAAATACCTTAAGGCCGACTCTACGATCTTTTGTTAATACTTAACACATAATTTGCGCAAAAATAAGTCTCATTGCATTTTTACAGCAAAATCTTGTATATAAACATAGTCTATGCGCGTAATATATATGAATGGACGTTTTACGCTTTCGGTAAACATACTTATTTCAAATGATTTCGTTTATTGAAATTCCCCTGAAACAATGAAAAGCTATACCGTTCAAAGCCAGAGTATCAAGAAAGCACACAAGTGTATTGAAAGAAATACCATTTTCAGCCGATGATAAATTGCTTGTTTTTCAAAATGGCGGTTTCCGGGAATACGCTGAATCCAGACCAATCACTGCTTTATTTGCCTGTTTCATTAAGTTCCTGTGTCGGACTGTATGAGGCAATCCCTCGTGATTCCCAAATCTATATACAATTCGGATGTAATAGCCGCAGATTCCTTTTTTATTTCGATGTTGCATCGCTTGCCATCGATTGCGAAATAACACCGAGGCCGTTAAAAAGACATTGGCGTGAAAAATACATTTCTTCTGACTTTGGTACGTAAAAAAATGGTTGGGATCATCGTAGGTCATTTAGCAGCGATTGTTCTTTTATCAATCGGTATATTTACTATTGAGACAATCAAAAGTCAATCCTTTCCTGATTAATTCACAATTGTTTCACATTATCCCTCACAAACGACATCATAGACCGCCCAAATAGGAAGCAACCATGTACGTTTAAATGAATGTTAAGAGTATTCTTGTCCTCAAAACTGAAACTTACTGGGTACTTAACAATAAAAGAAAACCTGAACCAATAATGTGGAAAGTACAATAAAGCGTACACTTAATGCTTATTCTATGGAATTACGTTTTCCGATCCAATGGTACCATCGCAGAAAAGACACACTTGTTAAAGTGAATGATAAGGGTATCTTATAACTGAGTAGCCTATCGAACATAAAAAACAACAACACTAAAGCAATAGTTTGGAACATGCGAGAAAGGGTCCATTTTATGCTCATGCCATACACTTATACTGTCCTATCCGACGGTCACATCGTAGACCACACACTCTTTTCCGAGCCTAAATTCTATAAACCGTGTTCATGGCATCTATTTTGTATGGACAGAGAGTGCCAAGGGAATTTCTCCAGTCGTCAATCTATTTCGTCTAGTTGAATGGAGGGAGCTGTTCGAGCGAGTCGATGTTATTCTATTGTCCGAGTGATACGTCTTGTTGGTTTCCAAGGAAGTCTAGCCTGGTGGGAGAAAACACAGACAACCAAAAACAGATAGAACTAATGCCCAGTATTGTTGCCACGGTCGGACGTTTACCTTGTATTTTACAGACGGGATAACTGGAATGAAAGTTGGACGGATGAATTAAAGATATGAAGGGGGCCACCGTGGCCTAGTTGTTAGAGTACAGAACTTGAAATCATATAGCCCCTCTCCGCGTGGGTTCAAATCCTGAGAGGGATATGGATTTTCATGAGAGGCAGTCTCCCGACTGACTTACGGAATGTCGATGGTTCTACCCGCCTTGACCAGCCCCTATGGGCAGTTGAGTATGGGGTCTTTCTCCATCATTAAGAGTCGGGCATCGCTACATAACTGAAATAATGTTGCTGCGATGTAAAGCCCATATACATAAAGATATGAAGGGGTAAGGGGGGACTGGGTACTTGTGGTTGTCATGTAACTGTATCGACTAGGTCCCACGAGTCGACATTAAGTTGAGGTTCAACGTGACCCAGTGATTAGGTTGACTGGCTTACAACTCGGGGGTCTCGGGTTCGAGCTAAACTGACGCCTCTGACTTCGTAGGAGTGCCCTTGGTCAGTTACTTCAGAGCCCTAACCTAGTATTGGTGAATCCGGGAAAGCCGTTGCATAGTTGTGAAATTGTTGATAAGGTGTTAAACACCATGCAAACAGATCTACTTGAAATGAAATTTAAAGCAAACAGCTCCTGGTAACGTTATTTTGTGAAAATTCCTATCTTGTTAACTACTGAAGGGAAAACAATGAAATTAGACAAATATTCTTGAGGTCGTTTTGAATGGACTGACAAACCATCCGGTATAATTCTGTCTGTGGCTATAAGAAAGGCATTCCCCTTTTTGCACTTTGGAAATTTGTTTAATCTTTTGTGTGTAAGATAAAGTGTCGCATGAAAAATTGACGGGATTTGATTCAAACGTTAGCCATGTTTTTTCCCGTCTTTAAGTAAAATGACTGAACAATCACTAAAACGCTTAATTTGATAAATCTGCAAAACATGCAACTTTGTGTATTTTGAAAGACATATTCAAAGTTTTGCATAAAACTTTACAAAATTGAACCAGTGTATAGATTACTGCCCTAATATCATCCATAAATGATCTCTATTTTCAAATGATTGAATATGCTGTCTTATGAAATGCTCATGCTATCATTAATTTTAGAAGCCTATTTACACCAACATGGAGCAAGGAAATAACAAGTGATATTTCAACTATCCTGGTGCGAATTACCTCTTTAGATTAAGCTGTCAACTTACTCCCAATATATTTACCCCGGGAGACTGCGAAACAGACGAAAAGACATTTGAATGTTTCATACGTTTACGCGGGTCTATAAGTTTGACGCTAGGCTATATATATGCGTGAATGTGCAAGGAGAAAATACCCATAGGGATAAACAAAAAAAGAAGCCGTTTTATTGTAAATAGTGTCTATGTTGTTCGAGTTTTTGAATTTACATGAAAACACAACACTCTCTCCCTCTCTCTCTTTCTCTCTCTCTTTCTCTTTCTCTTTCTCTCTCTCTCTCTTTCTCTCTCTCTCTCTCTCTCTCTCTCTCTCTCCCTCCCTCCCTCCCTCCTCCTCCCTCCCTCCCCTCCTCCCTCCTCCCCTCCTCCCTCCCTCCCTCCCTCCCTCCCTCCCCTCCCTCCTCCTCCTCCCTCCCTCCCTCCTCCCTCCTCCTCCCTCCTCCCTCCCTCCCTCCCTCCCTCCTCTCCTCCCTCCCTCCCTCCTCCTCCTCCCTCCCTCCCCTCCCTCCCTCCCCCTCCTCCCTCCTCCCTCCCTCCTCCTCCTCCTCCTCCTCCTCCCTCCCTCCCTCCCTCCCTCCTCCTCCTCCTCCCTCCCTCCTCCCTCCTCCCTCCTCCTCCTCCCTCCTCCTCCCTCCCTCCTCCCTCCCTCCCTCCCTCCCTCCCTCCTCCCTCCTCCCTCCTCCTCCCTCCTCCCTCCCCCTCCTCTCCTCTCCTCTCCCTCCCTCCTCTCTCTCTCTCTCTCCTCTCTCTCTCTCTCCTCTCTCCTCCTCTCTCTTCTCTCTCTCTCTCTCTCTCTCTCTCTCTCTCTCTCTCTCTCTCTCTCTCTCTCCTCTCTCTCTCTCTCTCTCTCTCTCTCTCTCTCTCTCTCTCCTCTCTCTCTCTCTCTCTCTCTCTATATATATATATATGTATATATATATATATATATATATATCTCTCTCGCTGTTCCTCCTTCTCTCCATCCATCACTTCCTCCATTCCTCTTGTGTTCAAATTCCTGCTACAAGGTTGGTGGGGTACAATAATAATTGTACCGTAAATAGTGGTCATTGTTAATTTCACTTTACATACTATTTGCAATAAAACTGATATCTTTCGTCTTACCACAATAAAGAAAAACACGTCATTTCACAATCTCTCAATATTTTTTTTTCATTTTCAGACAAACAAAATGGCTGATGCTGCAAAGCGGAAACGACTCAATCGGAATTTCTTTGACATCGTGGAAAAGGCGAGATGGTACGTACCATTTAATGTTGTAACAAGTAAAAGTCCCGCAGTATATCTACCGTTTACACGCTCAAGATGTATTTTCGTATGGTGTTTAACGCCGTAGCAACATTTTTTCAGTTATGTAGCGGCTCTCCATGAGCCACCAGTTCTAGGCTAGGGGTATAGAGTGGCTTGTCAAAGGTGACTCCCAGGAACCCAGAGGTGTTGGCGAAGCTCAAATCCGGGAACCCCGAGTTTGAAGTCCGCCACCTGAACCACTGGCAACATAGGACCCTCGCGATGTTCGTAGAGTTTTCCGAATACTTCTGGATAACTCTTTAGTCTTCTCTAGTAAAGTGGGTCAAAAATTGCCAACTTCAGAAGTATGCTTTACACATTATAAATACTTGTCAGACAAACAAATTAACCGATAAAATATAAAAAAAGAAAACAATTGACGGTGCCTGTTATTATTTAAATGAAACTTTTACAGATAATACAGTCAAACTTGTGTTAAGAGCCCAGCCTATGGGACAGAGTAAATTGGCTGTTTAAGACAGGTTGGCTGCTTAACACAAATTGATTTACACTATAAATCTAACAATGGGACTTTCTGTAGTGGCTGTTTAAGGCAGGTTGGCTGCTTAAAAGGGTGACTGCTTAACACAAGTTAGACTGTATATTGATGTAAGCTTATCAAAAGGACACATTTACTTGACGTATTCATAGATATACCACTTGCGTGATAGAACACTCGCTGCGTGGAAACTGTTACACTATGGCTGTTTAAATCGGTCCTTAGCTTAGTTAAAAAAGTTTTGTATATTTTAAGAACGTACAACTTTGTAAATCACAACAGCTTATGTGTGTATTCAAATTAAGTGAATACTATAAACATGGAAAGATGAAATATAAAAAGGTAAACATCGGCACTTCAAGCGACATGTGCAAGATTTTATTTGGTTACCTTCCTTGCCTAGTAGTTATAGCATAGAATAGTATAGAACTTGGAATCACATGGCCGCTATCCGCGTGTGTTCAAAATAGTGTATGTTTTAAGTACATATACATTGTATGTGCTTGGTATTTTACATCTCTATGAGTGTCTTAGTATATCATTTGAATGTAGGTATTTGTTTAAGTACGTTAATTTACATTGCAACTCGACTGTTTAGTTGTGTATAAGTCAGTATCTGTTTTAAGTACTAGTTCAATCCTTCGGAATACATGTTTGAATATGTGTATACTTTTACATAGTGTGTCTTTTAGAAGTATGTGCTAATAGTTCAATCGTGTCGATTGATTGATGCACTTTGTTTTACATTTGTTCGCGTTTAATATTAGGAAATCTTTGTGTGTTTGTGAATGTATTTAACACAATGTCTGTTTTAGGTCGTACTTTTATTTTTGAAAGACGACTTCTTAAAGTATACCTTTATTAATTTATAGTATATATTTTAAGCATATGTGTTTAAAACAAATTATTTCGATGGGGATTGTATGCAGATATGCTTGCATAGTGTCTGGTTTGAATACATGTTAAATTGAACTTGTCTGTTAAAAATAAGTGTTTATTCTAACAAAGTGTGTGTTTTAAGTGCGAGCGCAAGGTTACAACTTGTTTGTTTGTTTTTGTATGTGTGTTAATAAATGTTACTAAAGGGTTCCTGTTTTAGGTACATGTTAAATAGTAAAACGTGTTTGTGTTTTGTCATTTTTGAAGTAAGCGCACTTTATATTAACTTGCTTCTCAAACTTATTTTCTATAACTTCGTGTCTATTCAAATAATGTACATATTCATCCTAACAAATAGGAGACGAAAGCCAGAGCGTATAGAGTAAGTATATATTTAAAAAATTAAACGACTAAGTACAGATGGTCGCTTAAAACAAGTTAACCGTAATCCTTGTAAACATCATATACTATATACATGTACAGTATACTGCTTCATTTCTTCTCTTTCTCTCTAACTATTGATTAGCGAAAAGCAACTTTAAAGTTCTTTGTTCACAGACGAAAAAGAATTGAACGTTGATGTAAAATGTCGTTGAAACAATACAGTAGTAGTATTGCTGTTTTAGATGCAACTAAGAGCATTCATAAAACGTCCATATGTCTAAGTATGTGCAGTCTATTTGGAGTGTGTCTCAAAACCGTTTTAACGCTTTTGGATCTAGATGCATATCAATTCTCTGTATATAGGTTTTTAAATCTGGAATAAGAACTAATTTTGCTTCCAATCGCTTTTCTCCAGTACAACCTTTTAAACAAAACAACCTTCGTACGGTCTAAAGCCTTAGAAATCCGGGTGAATTTTCTAAAACCAGATTGCTGTATCCTCTGCTTTCCAAAACCTTAAATATCTGCTTAATTTTGACGATGACAAATACTTAGTGATGCAAACAGGTGAGATCACAGGCCAGGCGCCAATTTACTTGGCGGCTGGCCGGGATCTAACCTGTTTTTATAAAAAGGAATTTGGTTCCAGTACTATATAGGGTTTAGAGAAATAATTTCTCATATCTTTGACCAAGCAGATTCAAATTAACTCTTACACATGATTCCTTATTCATCCCTACATGTTTGCTACGCGTTAGAATCGAATTAGTTTGTCGGTTCTGAAGATTACCTACACATTGAGTAGTTTTCTTGTCGAAATCACTCGAGCTCTTCTTGTATACATATATACTGGACTCATGTAATGGACTTTTACTCTTGCATAACTTTACTCTTTTATCTTCTTTAGTTTCTTGAGCATAAACTATCAGGTGCTTGTTCTAAGATGTGAGGAAAGTTGAAAGTTAAAATCAAATTTCTTTAAAACTGTACAGCAGCTGTTCTGTTGTACGTTACGCTCTGAAGAATTGAAAACAAAATTAAATCAGATTTATATTCTTTACAGCGTGTGTATTCAGTGATTTAGCGTGTTTTGATCCAAAAGCGCCATATCGCTTTTGAGATCTACCGCATATAAACTGAACGTAATTTGATCATTTGAAACTTTCCGCCACTTCCTGAAGTAATAATGCTTTCATTAGCTACTTATGATTGTATATCAAATATAGATGCAAAAAAAATGTTTTGGTTTAACAAACTTTAATTTTGACTGCCAAACCTCCTCTTTTTTGACCATGCACCTTTTGAGTCTGATTTGTGCATATTATGGCGAGTGTAATAAAGTACACCACTCACAATACTTGCTTTGACTTTGAATCGGGGTTTATCACATTAGAAGCCATAATTCTGACACAATGATTAACCCCAATTATAGTCAAAATATGAGTTCTTCACATGCTTTCCAAAATTTAAACCCTATTTCCGAACTCTACGCTCGTCCTTTTACGTTGTAATCTTGTGAGATATCCGTACTGCTCTTGCTCCAGTGTATGGGTTCTTGAATCGCTGGTTTGTCTGTGCGAATAGAGAACTTTCGTTACACAGTGTATGTACTGTTCAGCTCCGGACTGAATAACAAACTATACGTATAATGAAGTATAAGGGTAACAATCAGATAATTGTGCAGCTAAGAATCCACCCTTACCGTTCTTACAATGTAACAGTGCGACGTAGAAACTGTAAGAGTAACAATGTAGGTTTGTCATTCAGTACGTCTTGTATGGTTTGTCTTCTATCTATCCTATTTGTAATACTTTGTCGTACTTCTCACAGTAATCTCCCCTCATGGGATTGGTTACTGCCACCACAAATATCACAAGACAAACTGCTTCGAAACAGAAACGGCGTTGTCAGATGCCAGCGGCACCAAAATGTATTCATTTGTTCTTTATTTGTAAGAAAAAAAGTAAAACTAAAAACGACAGATTTTTTTTTATACAACTGGTCAGAAATCAGCACAAAAAGACATAATTACCACAAAAGTAATTTGATTTTTTTAGTTATTTTCTTAATCTTGTGGTGGCAGTGATCGACGCTGCTAATAAGGGGAGACCACAATGAGAAGTTTGACACTCTGTATGAATGTCAACCGTTTATTCCGTTGATGCTTCTGGCGCTTTTTAAAACGGCTGACAGCAATCGTAAACTAATGCTTTAAAGGGAGAAATTGGTTGTGACAACCAATTTCCTCTTTTGTAAAAGTGCTTTCCGTATTTTTTCCGCTACAGTTTTGTAAGATTTAGTGATTGTGAAACAAATGTCCGATCCCTTCCATACAGTACATACAAAATTCGGTTTTCACGACAACGTAAAATAAATTCACAGACGGTGTAAAGTTTGATGCTTATTCCTCAGGCATTACAGACTAGTATCGTCGTTTAAATCGTTTACGTAAGATATAGTGCCTAAAAATTGCTTTGTTATTATAAATAAGTTTACTTTTATATGTATGCCTTTTGATGAATGAACCTGTGTGTCTATCGGTAAACTGTGTATGCTTTCCAATGCTATGCTTAACTTGCCTTTCACCAACTCCAATCTATTCCTACAATATATGAATATTATCTCTTGGCATGTTCGCATTGGACAGTATGAATACTTTATAACTATTTTCTTATCATGATAAACGGGTATTAGAAAAAGTGAAATGGTTTGTACAGTGAGCATAACGCTGTATGTAATCGTTATCAATATTTCAAAGTTTTACAGATTTTTGTGTTATTTGAAATATGTCGAGAAAAGATAGTGTTATTCTTAAAGGCACATCAAAGGAGAGGAGAACAAATCAATTACTGAAGAAGTATATGGTGTTCTCATGAATGCATTGAGACCCTATTAAATAGACTCATTTAAAATAACTTATTTTGTGCTTGAAATATAGTTGTCTCCAATTCAATCATTTTTATCAACAACCTGTTTGTTTACATATTCAAAATAACGAATTCTGATTGGTCGGTTCAAAAATGTGTGTATCAACTGTCAAGGTCAGAGGTGAAGAATCAGGAAATCTAAATTATAAAACTTGCTACTCTGGGTTATTTCTGGTTTACTTTCACATTTAAGTTGTGCTGATGGTGTTTTCTGGTGATAACTATTTAAATCTGTCCAAACGTTTACCAAATAATATACTTTGATATATCATTAATCTCCTTTAACGGGCCTTTAAAGCGGAAATGCTATCGGGTAAGGCGTAGGAGTATTTCAACAGTATGCCAGTTGAATCGCGGCGATCAGCACATCTTTTTATGCTCCTGGGTAATTGTTTACTAACCCAATTAATGCTAAAAACATGCGATTGTTTAAAACAACAGGTTCAGTATTTGGCCAAGCAATATTGCAAAGTAACACATCATTGGAATCGTCTTTCAGAGACGATTCCAATAATGTGTCACATTCTAAAATTGTGATTTCAGTTAATACACTATCAATGTTTGATCTGTTTTCAGTTACACCTATTTTACCTATGTTGTTTAGGAAAACGATATCCAGGTATTTTCTAACCAATGCTAATATTTCCCATCACGTATGTCATATGATAGGTCAGTGCCGAGAAATGAATAAATCTTGTCACGTTCGTTATACTTAACGACGGAAAGAATGTCACTTTTCGGCAAACATATTGTTTGAAATACAAACATTTTCAAAAAGCTCCCGTCATTTTCAGTTTTTGGAATCAGAATTAAATGACTTCATAAAAACAGAGCACTGATTAAGGTGTGTCATTCGAATTAATACCCCCAACGTTCTATTTAAAACATTACAGATTACTGGATAAACTGTAAGAACAGTTTTTGAAATGTAATAAATAGAATAGTACATTGCAACTCTTGCGCTTTGGTTTACGTGTAAAAGACTTGGTCGCTTTTCTCATTCCTTCTCGCACGTAAGCCAATATATAACCACACACCCTTTACAGATGGACGATTGCATATCCAAACACAGGGTCAGACAAAACAAACAAAAAATGCATCAAGATGCACAAATGCATCATCACATCTATAGAGAAATAAAGGTTACTGAAAACGTACATTTCCCTACACAAACAGATCAAGGATTCACCTCGGCCGGGAGGAAAATTGTACAACCAATACGAAAAACATACAAATAATATGTCTGCAGTAATTCCGTCTGTAAATAAAGCACTCTCGGATAATGGTTTCTGACACATTAGATGATTTTCAATTTGTTTTCATGTTTATGGCGGAGACTAATCTCGATAGTTATTGAACCCAGCCGACATTTCCCGCCGTCTACGTCTCAAACGATACACGCTATGTACTATGGGCCGTCTGCATGATTACACACGTCGGATCAGATCGACTTATCATATTCTCTTTTGCAAAATGTGCTTTTAACCCTTTCCCAAACAACAAATTTTCGACTGTCCCAAATTAAAAGAGTTTGCAGACGACATTTAAAATGTGATTAAAATTGGAAAATTACCTTCCAAGTGGACAAAAACATGGTGGGAAAAGGACAAATTGCTTGTTAAGAGCAACTTCTCCTTTTCCCACGATGTTTCATAGAGTCGTCTGCAAGAAAGTGCTCAAATATCGTTGTTGGTTGGGAAAGGGTTAAAACACCGTAGAAAATGAATATCAGTTCTCAATGAATTGCCCGAAACAGCTTGATCCTAGAGAATCTTTATTACCGAAAATTTACCATACATGGCCAACATATATCAAATTTTAACTTTTAACGAATAGCCGAAAACAGACACCATACGTGATTTAGAATATAGCGATGTCATACAAGCCTCCATTATTGTATGATAGTAAATCAAATTAACCTTACTTTATTATAATTATAAATTGTATGTGTATGTCAATGTGTATATGTATGTAGCAACGACATGTAAATGTTATGCTATACAATGTTTGAAACTTGAAACTTTTTCTGTCTCTTTCAAAAATATTGATTCATGTAGTCTATGTCATTCTCTTTCGTTAATTCATATAGCTTTGTAATTACAATTTCTTTTTCATTTTTGCTCTGCATCTTCTCATAAAAGCCTAAAAGAATTTTGATTTATTGATATATCATATATTACATGTTTTATGCTTTTGTAAGGTTAAAGGGTGTATGACCACGACCCCTTTGATATAAAAGACATGGATAATAAAGTTATAAAAAAGAAGGAAAAAAACTCATCAAGAAGGTCACACCAGGCTAGCATAGACATAACATTATGATGCATTTGCTTGAAGACCTATACAGTTTATTTTAACATTCATTCATCTGTGAGAAGTACTAAGATTGCATCAGAGGCAAAATAAAGCAATGCTTTTGATAGAATATGTACTTCGGAGCCTTTCGTTTGCGTTTTTTTTTAAATCGTCTGGTAATGTAGAATACCCGTAGTTCGCCATTTTGAAACCCATTCTTTTATCGGATTACTTCCGTCGTTCTCGGTATATATCGGTCGGGGCCGGAACTATTCGCTTTGAACCGAATAGTTCCGGCGCCGACTGATGTGTATCGAGAGCACCCGAAATAACCCAACGAAAGTATTCATTTCAAAATGTTTGGTTCTGTGTTTTCTATCTTAAAGACATTGGACGTCATACACCAAATATATATAGGTAAAAAGTAGAATTTGCGTATGGTATTCAGCTATACTTCTAACAAATATTCATTAAAAAAAATCGCCGAAATCGCGGTATAAATGAAGATGTCGACTTTTGTATGTTACTACAGCTATATGGTAATTACTTACGTCACGCTGGCTGTCAAGTGCCTGTCACGTGACGATGTACATCTAACTTAGCAATCGGAACTACTCGGCAAATTCCGGCAGGCGGATCAGACATTTTCTGAGGGGTTCCGATTGCTAACTTAGAAGATACTAGCGTCAGCGTCCATTTTTGTTTTCAGTGTGTAGTCTTAGTATCACGTGAGCGTCAAGTGACCGGATGTTCATAGCTAGACGCTATATTTAGATTATGTCGGATTTCCCTCAGATTTTTATAAAATGAAAAATGTCAAAATTCATTTTATATGCTGTTGGTTTCCCTGCTGAAATGTTAAATCAATCTTTATTCCTTTATTTTCGAAAGTTTCAAAAATCATCCTATGACGCACAGAAACTTTAAATGATATTTCGTCTGAAAAGCGTCTCACGTTTGGAACTCTTAGTATACAAATGTTTGGAAAACGATCGTAATACTCTCGGGGGATCTCTGCGCATGGCCGAATGACTAGAGTACACAACAACAAGTTTTTCCTAATGTTTGTATGTACCATTGCCTCTCATCAGAAAAGCTTTATCTTAAGGACTTAAAAAAAGTGTTAAAGAAGTCACTTTAGTGTTAAAAATGTCACTTAGAATATAGAGGCACTTCTTGAGACAATCAAATTCTCCTTTTGGTCACATTAGTTTCTACCAAATTGCCCAAGTCGTTGCTCTATTATTAGCCGTTGCTATTTAATTGCACGACACACACATTTGCCTTATCAAGGCATTGGGTTAATGATAGTAACTAGGAACAGATAAATGATGGCAATTAAGCAGAAATAAGGAAGGACATGCTACTGATTTGAAAGAAATAAGTTAAAACATTTCTAATGTTGAATGCTAATATTCTCTTAACGTACTCTATAGTCTTGCATCTCTTTGGGATATAAAACATCCAACAAATATATGTACATTTCTCGTTATTGTGTATTGATAAGTTTTGAGTTTAAATGGGGCGTTCCAGAAAAGCACATATGACTGCTATTTATATTTGAAATATGTGTCTAAAATCCTGCCGCAGAGGACATGAGACATATTTTTGATGACGTATGCCGCGTTATGACAGTTTTCATATTGCCACTTACGGTCGTGCCTTTTTTACCACGGACAAATTAGTTTGCTAAAATAGAGCTCGCTGTTGCTGTCGCTTACGTCACGCAACCATCCATTCTATCGTTTTATCTGTGCTTTATCTTCTCTATGCCTCAGTTTCTACAGAAACTATTCGGTTTGAAGCGAATACACATGTAGTTCGGTCCCGACCGATGTTTACCGAGACCGACCGAAGTAATACGATGTATGAATGAGTTTCAAAATGGCGGATTATTGGTATTTTACCTTTAGTAACGTATGTAACCGAGAGGACAAGAACACCGCGACAACAATTATAAAAACATGCTTTAGTTCAACATTTTGGCGGGGACTTATATGTCTTACCAGACGTGATATGTAATTTGCTCCCGCCTGGACTGGTTCAGGTCTTTTGTCGTAAACAATTGGACAATAACCCGTCTATGGTCCAAGGAAAATGGAAAGCCATTTAGCCTAGGGATTCGTCTACTGCACACGATAGGAAACTGGAAATAAACAGGATAGGGTAAAAAAAGGTCATACGTCAGAACAGGCGATATCGTCGATAATTAACCACGCTATGTGAATGTTTATGTCTTTCTGCCCCTGTCTGTCTCTGTCTCTATATCTATGTGTCTATCTCTGTATATGTGTCTGTTTATGTGTCTCTGTCTATCTCTGCAAATGTACCTCTATATATGTGCCTTTGTCTGTTTCTGTCTCTGAGCCTGTCTCTGTGTCTGTCCCTGTGTTTGTCTCTGTGTCTTCATTCTGTTTGTGTGTCTGTATATGTCTCTGTATAGGTATCTCTATCTTTTTGTCTGTCTCGGTGTCTATCTCTAACTCTATTTCTGTGGCTGTCTCTGTATTGGTGTCTGTGTCTGTCTCTGTATATGTATATCTATCTCTGTATCTGTCTGTGTATATCTAACTCTATCTCTGTGTCTGTCTTTGTGTCTGTGTGTGACTCTGTATGTGTCTCTGTGTCTGTGTCTGTCTCTGTATGTGTCTCTGTGTCTGTGTCTGTCTCTGTATTTGTCTCCGTGTCTGTCTCTGTATATGTATATCTATCTCTGAGTCTGTCTGTGTATATCTATTTCTATCTCTGTGTCTGTCTTTGTGTCTGTGTCTGTCTCTGTATGTGTCTCTGTGTCTGTGTCGGTCTCTGTATGTGTCTCTGTGTCTGTCTCTGTATATGTTTATCTATCTCTGTGTCTGTGTCTGTCTCTGTATATGTCTCTGTGTCTATCTCTGTATAGGTTTATCTATCTCTGTGTCTGTGTCTGTTTATGTATATGTATCTGTGTCTGTCTCTGTATATGTTTATCTATCTCTGTGTCTGTCTATGTATATGTCTCTGTGTATGTTTCTGTATATGTTTATCTATCTCTGTGTCTGTCTCTGTATTTGTCTCTGTGTCAATCTCTGTATATGTATATCTATCTCTGAGTCTGTCTGTGTATATCTATTTCTATCTCTGTGTCTGTCTTTGTGTCTGTGTCTGTCTCTGTATGTGTCTCTGTGTCTGTGTCGGTCTCTGTATGTGTCTCTGTGTCTGTCTCTGTATATGTTTATCTATCTCTGTGTCTGTGTCTGTGTCTGTCTCTGTATATGTTTATCTATCTCTGTGTCTGTGTCTGTCTCTGTATATGTTTATCTATCTCTGTGTCTGTCTATGTATATGTCTCTGTGTCTGTCTCTATATATGTTTATCTTTCTCTGTATCTGTCTGTGTATATCTAACTCTATCTCTGTGTCTGTCTTTGTGTCTGTGTGTGACTCTGTATGTGTCTCTGTGTCTGTGTCTGTCTCTGTTTGTGTCTCTGTGTCTGTGTCTGTCTCTGTATTTGTCTCTGTGTCTGTCTCTGTATATGTATATCTATCTCTGAGTCTGTCTGTGTATATCTATTTCTATCTCTGTGTCTGTCTTTGTGTCTGTGTCTGTCTCTGTATGTGTCTCTGTGTCTGTGTCGGTCTCTGTATGTGTCTCTGTGTCTGTGTCTGTCTCTGTATTTGTCTCTGTGTCTGTCTCTGTATATGTATATCTATCTCTGAGTCTGTCTGTGTATATCTATTTCTATCTCTGTGTCTGTCTTTGTGTCTGTGTCTGTCTCTGTATATGTCTCTGTGTCTGTGTCTGTATATGTTTATCTATCTCTGTGTCTGTGTCTGTCTATGTATATTTCTCTGTGTCTGTCTCTGTATATGTTTATCTATCTCTGTGTCTGTCTCTGTATATGTTTATCTATCTCTGTGTCTGTCTCTGTATTTGTCTCTGTGTCAATCTCTGTATATGTATATCTATCTCTGAGTCTGTCTGTGTATATCTATTTCTATCTCTGTGTCTGTCTTTGTGTCTGTGTCTGTCTCTGTATGTGTCTCTGTGTCTGTGTCGGTCTCTGTATGTGTCTCTGTGTCTGTCTCTGTATATGTTTATCTATCTCTGTGTCTGTGTCTGTCTCTGTATATGTTTATCTATCTCTGTGTCTGTGTCTGTCTATGTATATGTCTCTGTGTCTGTCTCTGTATATGTTTATCTATCTCTGTGTCTGTCTCTGTATATGTATCTCTAAATTTGTGTCTGTGTATATGTATATCTATCTCTGAGTCTGTCTGTGTATATCTATTTCTATCTCTGTGTCTGTTTTTGTGTCTGTGTCTGTCTCTGTATGTGTCTCTGTGTCTGTGTCTGTCTCTGTATATGTTTATCTATCTCTATCTCTGTGTCTTTCTCTGTATACATCTCTGTGTCTGTCTCTGTATATGTTTATCTATCTCTGTGTCTGTCGCTGTATTTGTTTCTGTGTCTGTATCTGTAAATGTTTATCTAACTCTGTGTCTGTCTCTGTATATGTATCTCCAAATGTGTGACTGTGTCTATTTCTTTGTCGGACGGTCGCAGTCGGTCGTTCGGTTGGTTTGGACAGCATGGCTGTTTGCTTTTTATGGCAACTCCAAGGTTTCTCACTCTTACTTTGGCTGCCTCTTTGCCTGTATTGGACGGTCGGATGCCGGCGATAATCGAGTCGGTTGGTGCCTGTCGAGGTTGGTCGTGAACGGTTGGGACTATGTTCCTCTGGACAAATATCTCCGCGACCTAATGGTTAAAGTACAGAACTTGAAATCACATGGCCCCTCTCCGCGTGGGTTCAAATCCTGTGAGGGATATGGATTTTCATGAGAGGCAGTCTCCCGACTGACTAACGGAATGCCGATGGTTCTACCCGCCTTGACCAGCCCCTTTGGGCAGTTGAGTATAGGGCCTTCCTCCATCATTATGAGTAGGGCATCGCTACATAACTGAAATAATGTTGATGTGATGTAAAACCCATATAAAAAAGTCTCTATGTTTGCCTATCTGGCTGTCTTTTTATCTGTAATTCTGCCTGTTTACATGCATATTTCTCTGTCTTCATATACATTTGTCTGTATAACGCTTTGGTTGACTATTTGTATACCAACCTATCTGTTTGCATATCGTTTTGTCTTTTAATTACTGGTCTGTATGTATCTATTTAAAGTATCTTTGTAATTCTCTCATTATGGATGCAAGCATGTCTCTGTTTTTTCCATTCCCTCTCTATGTGTCTGTGTCTGTGTCTATGCCTTTGTCTCTCTCTCTCTATCTCTCTGCCTCATTCACTCTATCTAGCTAACACTTTCTCTCTACCTATCTATCTCTCGCTCGAGCTCTCATTCTCTCTTTATCCCTTTATCTTTCTTTATCTTTTTATATCTCACGCTCTCCTCCTGTTGTATGAGGTTAGCAGTTATTCCGGGCTAATAGATTTCAACATTGCAAAAAAAGAATATATCAGAAAGTACCCATGTGATTGTCCAGCGTATTGATGAATTAATTTCATATATCCTTCATAGTTTGCGCACAAGTAACTATTGCTTTATTATGATATTTTGCCCATTAATCCTGTAATTTTCTGTTGATAAACTTGGAGAAAAGTACGAAACAGTTTGTCATAATGAAACCCAATTCTATCATAGATTCCATCATCATTTCACCATAGTACAGTAGAATAACTATAAGTCGAACTTCAAATGGCCGAACTCTATCTATACGTCGAAGTCACCACGTATTCCCGAATCATGTATTATTAATTTCTATTTCTACTGTAATCAACTTTGCTCACACTATTTTCAGGATGAAGGAGATGGAGTACAACAACCTTATATGGAACATCGTTATTGTGACTGTATAGTAGAATATCTATAAGTCGACCTTCTAATTGCCGAACGTTTCTATAAATCGAAGTAATAACGTTTTCCCGAATTATGTGTCCTTTATTTTGACGTCATTATATTCAGACACCTGAATATCGAACTTTCTCTGTGTAATATTTTCATGAAGTCCTTTACCTTCAACGTATAGAGAGTTGTTCTGTAATCAACTTTAATAAAACTATTTTCAGGATGAAGGAGATGGAGGACAACAACCTGTTCGGCTGTGATGTCACAGATGCGCCCTCAGCGGACATCAAGGAGATCTCGCTGCGGGATATCACACAGGTCGATCTGTCGGAGCTCCGAAGGCAGAATCGGGAAGATATCGGCGATCTCAGCACACTCTTCCCGTCCTTGAAGGAGAGTAACGTCGACGACAATAACTCGCAGGAAGTGCCGCCATCATATTGTCTGGCTTCCGGTTGTTCGACGAACCAACAAACGAGTACGCCGGAAGCGAAATCGAACAACTTTTCTCTCATCGATACGTCTTCTGGTGAGAACCTCATTTCCGCCGGAAGTACGCCGACGATCGAAGTTTCGAATTCGAAATTTCCCGTCACCACTTGCGGTGGTAACCAAATTACGAACGTAAACGTAAACGCAGCTGCTGTTTTTAATAATGAGGATTTAACTTATGCAAAAAAACCGTTTATCGGTGTTCACAAGGACCCGTGTGATACACCAAACATTGATTCGTTCGCGGGCAGTGAAAGCGCGCCAAAACGGAAACGCGATCTAGAGTTTACCATTGATATATACAACCGGACTCCAAATGGAGACATTCTGTCTCAGTCTCAGTCTCAGAAACACACAGGACACACGGGGTTCACGCCACAACACCAGTTACGTCCCAGGTTTGATGACTTACAGTTACCACTGCACAGTCAGAACGGAGACGAAGAACAGCCGGGCAGTCCGCTCGTCCGGCACCTCTCCATGCAAAACCCAAAGACCAAAGATTCTCGAACCTACCACCCTCGGAAACGGCAGTCCGTGTACGGGAACAACAAACCCAGCGACATGAAGAACTTTAACGTGGACAAGTTCTCCAAGGAAGAACTTCTGCTCATGTGGAAGTCTTCAGAGTTAGACTTGAATCAGAAACTTGTCGCAGCGAAAAAGGACAAAGAGAGACTCGAACATAAACTTGCAGGTCTCCAGTCGCACATGAGCACGCCAGTATAAGTGTCGATGATGGTGTGTATAGTGTACATGTTTCTCTTTTTGAATTGGAGGATGGGGGCTGGTGTAAAAGTGTTTTCGAAATGTGTGAATTTGGGGGGAAGGGGGTGGGTGAAAGAGAGTTTTCTTTTCTTCAATGAATAACGGATGGGAATATGAATGTTTCAAAATCCCGTAGGTTCCTCCATGGCTGAGTAGTTGGCGTTCTTATTTAGAAAGGACTTGGCCTTTCTGTAAGTTCGTTTGAATAAACACACCGGCATATTCAAATGGTCATGAGCATAAGAATCCCAACTGACTGGTGGATCGTCGATGGTTCTATCTGGTTTGACCCAGCATTTGTTGGTAGTACCAGGGTGTTGTATACCCTTTTTACGTATCAAAATGTTCTTTGCTACGATATACTAGCAAAACATTTGACTTTTTATTATGAGGAATAGTGAGTGTCTGAACAGTGGCATACACACTGTCTTTAAATCAGTGAAAGTCATCAAGTTCAAGAACGTCTTACTACAATTATTTGACTCTTAAAGGAATATCAGTTCTTATAAATCACATTTCTAAACGGTCTACCATTGTCGTATGAAGAATCGGTTTGACAAAGGGGTTTTTAAGACTTTCGAAACACATGATATGAGCAAAAGATAAAGAAAGAGTAAGAGATGTTGCAAAGGTATTATTTCATTCAACGTAATGCATGTAGCCTATATATACATTATTTGAATCAAGTCTTTCATGTAAATATATGTAAGAAGGTTTAGTAGTGAACCAAATAGTTCATCATAACTCATGTTTTCTGGCACCATTTTGCCTAACTGCCATTCATTCATTCAGTCACCTCCATGTTTATAACTATATATCTAATTGTGTTCAACAGAAGAGTGTGTACATAGTAGAGCTTTAGTTAAAACAATCTGTAAATTTTTTATCCAAGAGTTTTATGGTAATCAACCCCTGATGGAGAAAAGAAAGAAAAGTCAGAATAAGAGGTTCAATGCTTTAACAGAAAAAATGCCGTTTTGCTACCTTTGCCACAAAAGAATCCCCAGGTCGCGCAAAATAACCTAACCGTCTATTTGTGCTGATGGCGCTTAGAGGGTGAATGTTGGAAGCAAATGGCCGTGAAGTAGCACGAACTGGCGCAATATTTTGGAGCAAGCCAGATGACAGTTTGCGCATCATATGACACTCTGTTTGATCCACTTGGCATCCAGACTTTAATGCGTCATCACAACGAGCAACTAGGCACCATTCACATAATATTCGGCACAAGCTGGCACCTACACGCCCCAAAGTCTATCGGAAGTCATTACTTAAAGCAGTAACCCGTGCATTTGTTTGTGGGCATACACGTTAACCAATTATTCTTGATATCTTGAATGTCCGTTGACTCCATTGTTTAATAAGGTATTTCCAAGACTCTTCAGGTTTAAGAATAGTGCTTTCTATCCTGAGCTATAAACTGAAACATCAAGTTTGTCCATTGAACTTGTAAATCTGTAATAACATGGATACCTCAATCGTCTCTATTTCTTTCTACGGAGCAATGTGTACAGACCCTGTACATATTTTCATTGGTTATACCATCGTATTTATCATTAGAAGACTTTTGTGTCAAGTTATCATTTTATGATACGGTAGTATATGCGTAGTTGTTAAGTTTTTTTTTACTCTCCAAACACTCGTGCGTCCACTTTCCGAAATACCCAATCGTAATTGGGCCTGTACATGTTTTCTTCATATTTATTCACGTTTGTTCATATTTATTCATATTTATTCATGTTTGCTCATATGTATTCATGTTTTCAAATACCTATTCATGCCTGTATGACCCTTATTGCTTGTTGTAAATAGTCACTCCGCTTATGAGTGCCAACTCTTTTGTTGTTGGTATTCATCAGCGGAATATATTAAAAGGCTCATGAAAGGATATTGATTTTCAATCGAACTTAAGTTTTTTTGTATACTTTCGTTCAGATTAAAAAAGTTGTCAAAAAAAAAAAAACACACACACACACATCAGTACAACTACAACGTAAAAGTCAACAAAAATAACCAATATCAGCCAGTTTGATTATTCAGATTGCCTGATTCTTCACCTCTGATCTGGTCAGGTGATACATAATTTTTTGAACTGACCAATCAGAATTCGTTATCGGAAATATGTAAACCAACAGCTCGTTGATAGATATGATTCAATTGGGGACAACTATATTTGGAGCACAAGATAACCTATGTTTAACGATTTTTTTTTATAGGAATATAATTTTCATGACTTTTATGAACATGATAAAAAAAACTCCATATATTTTTTTACAGTAATGTATTTGTACTCATATCCTTTCATGTGCCTTTAATAAAGGGCATTGGTGTGTTAGCGATAAACATCATGATAAGTAGATCATCATACAATTCATACTCCATTAACCATTTCATGAATCCTTAAGATTTAGCGGTTCGGTAGCCGATATGATATGCTTCTCAACTCATTACCAAACAAAAACGACATCTGACCAGTTTGTTACAGACGACTCTGGAAACTATTGTAGGGAGGGGAAATGGCTCTTGACGAGCAATTTCTCCTATTCCCACAATGTTTTCTGCCCTATCAGAAGATTATCTTCCAATTTCATCACATTTTGAAATAAGTCTGCAAACTCTTTCAATTAGGGATTGTCGAAAAGTTTGCGTTTGGTAACGGGTGAAGGTAAGGGAGGGATCGCCGTTTGGCTTGTACACTGTAGTTAACTGTCTCTATAATCGTCAATAAATTTCAGGGTAGAGGTAGATTTGAATTTCCTTGTCAGCCCTTGCTGTTTGTTTTGTACTGTAACAGAAGATATTAATGTAGTCAGTCAGTTTCATGCTGATCGTTAATGTTTGGATCATGCCTATTTTTTGGTAACAGTTTCGGCGTTTGATCTGTTTAAGTTAAGGGAGGTAAAAACTGAACAAGTATTATATGGGTTTATCTTTCTTACCTCCCCTAATACAGTGTACATCAATACGAAATGTTTCCTATGCTGACGAGCAATTTCTCCTTTTCCCACAATGTTTTCTGCCATATCAGAAGATTATCTTCGAATTTATTTCATCACGTTTTGATATGTCGTCTGTAAACTCTTTCAATTTGGGACGGTCGACAATTTGGCGTTTGCTAAAGGGTTGTAAGTATACACGTGCATACAGACCGTTTATGTCTTAAAGTGTATTAGAACATGCTCTGCTTTGTTAGTCCGGATTATTCGGTAAACCGGGCATTTTGTTTGGAACGAACATGTTCGGATTAACGAGACATCACTGTATTGACTAATCTAAACATTTTCGCTTCTGTTCACGATGGTTTCCGTTGACTATCATACAGAAAGTTGGTGGTTTTCACCAGTTGATCGTCGTCTTTTGATGCTATCATTATTAAATGTTTCTTTACTGATGTTACGTCGAAATTGTGTCAAAGGAAGAAAACGCTCATATTGAGCAATCTCTTCTTTTGAGATAACTGATTCACACGTTGTTGGTAACTGGCGCTTTTAAATGCGTATGTAAAAAGGGATTGGTTGTATATCGTGGATAAATAATCTATAATCTTTTTTTCACCAGTAACATCAGTCCAACATAACACGACGTTTACAGTAGCTCAGAAGAACCTTAGAAAGTAATGTTGAAAATGTATAGTTGTTCATATAAGAGAACCATTCCTTTTCACACAAGTACTTCTACTCCCACTAAAAACATGCATACATTTTATTTTCGTTTCAATTGTCGTCTGCGAAATTATGGCATAGGAAAATGTACCTTGCTGTAAATGCTTAAAATGTCTATATGTATATACTAGGCACATTGTATCCCTGAAAGTAGATTTCCGTTTTCAACTGTATTTGTAAAAAGTAACCAAGATTGGTACGTCGATGTATATTTGTAAATACATAAAATCAGCTTCGCCACATTTGTACATTCTTTCAAACATTAAGATAGGCCGTCTGTTACTCTATCGCTACTAATGCAATCATGCATTTTCAGAGGCAATGTTTGTTTACGTCAATTTAAGAGACAGAAACTTCACTAAGACCGTCCTACTAAGGAAACGTTGTGTGGCGGCTTGCATGTGCGCGAAAATCCGACGTAAGGGATGGTAACCCCACAAAAATAGTAATATAAAGTATGATTCTATCAATGTGTTAGTTAATCATACACAGATCATCTCATTTTCGGCTAAGATAAGTTGAGAGTTCGCACAAAAGGGATGGTTAACAAAATTCATTTGTCTATGTGTTTGAATTTTGCCATAACAATACAACTGAGAAGCCTGTTTTGGAGAAATGAAAACGTTGATGTTATTTTGTTTTCGACCCAGGAAAGCGCTCTTATGTGTGCAGAGTCAAACTGCATGCGAGAAAGAGTTAAACACTCCTAACAAAACCCGAAAAACACTTAGTAAAATACTTTACAAACAGTTATTCGCTAAGACTAAAACGGGTAAATACCAAGCGAAAGTGTCGGTACCTTATCAAATGGAATTATTTATATTACTATCCAAATCTTCTCTGTCATTCTTAGATATGTTTTGGAGGGATGATGTGCATGCTGTTTTTACGTGTATTATAATGTTCAACATTAAAGATAATTAATCATTGTTATATTAAATCACATATCAAATACATAGTGCCTTTGTTTTGATTATGTTTTCCTTCTATTGTATTCAGGCAACCATTTCTATTGCGAATTTTTGTGAAGGGGGGCATTGGGGTTACAACTTTGTAGCAGTAAAAGAATGACGTCATTACAGCCGTAACATACTTGAACAAGTGTTGACGTAGCGTTAAATACCATACATACCTCATACAATGAATTCACAACTCGATAAGTTAAACTTAAATTCATGAAGCAGTCGTTCTGAAGCACGTTCGTTCGTTCTCTTAGATAAATCATTTTTGAGCATGCTTCTTAAATACGAAACAAGTACAATCACTGAACGTGGATTAATTAACCATCTCCAAGTTGGTTAAGGTGGTGGACTAAGAAAAGAGGGTCATGAGTTCGATATCCACCGACATCTATGGTAACATGGGATCGTCTTATCAAATCATTCCAAAGTCCTAGTCTAGTACTGGTGGAACAAAGAAAGCCGTGACACAACTGAACAATTGTTGACATGCTGCTAAACATCCTACAAACAAACAAAGTTGACCCCATTGATCACAGGATTCGAAACCACGACCCGCACGTCCCGAGTCCGACGCTATTATCCACATCGCTTTACTTTACGACTTGTGGAGGCTATTTGTGTAAGTCAAGACTAATGTACATGGAAATTATCTTAGGAAAGATACCAATAATCCACCTTTTTTAAATCATTTTTTCGTCGGATTACTTCAGTCGTTCTCGGTACACATCGGTCTCTGTCGGAACTATTCGCATTAAACAAAATAGTTCCTGCCCCCATCGGTGCATACAGAGACCGACCGAAGCAATCCGACGAAAGAATGAATTTAAAAATGGTGGATTATGGGTATTCTACCTTAAACAAATCTATGATAAAGCAATGTGATATGTCATTAGAAGCGTCTCAGAGAGACTTTGCAATATCTTTTATCTGAATATTAAAGTAAGAAAAAGTGAACTTATATAAATCTTTAGCATAAGGTGCTCAGTCAAAAACGATATCATTGACTCTCCTCAATTCGCCTCAAAACCGACGATCCTCACCAAACGATCAATCTTATAAATCTGACATCGTTCCAAAGAAGACAAAGACGAGAGTTTAAACCAAAGCTTATACGGATTCATATGAGTGTTTTAGGTAGTAGTAGTAGAATTTTATTCTTCTAGTGGCGAATACAGGAATAATTACAAACACCTATAAGACATTATAGAGATTAATAATACAGTGTAGTTGATCATACATGTACAAATGTTTATACAGAGACATACAACTACATATATACAACTGATTACAATGTAGCCATATATAAGTGAAGTGGTCATGAACAGAAATATACTCATCACAACTGACAATACAGTCAATTACATACAATTGTATGATATAAAAAAGATAAGGTAGCGTTATCTGCTAAGAAGTCACGTCCGATGATTGTATTCAAATTCATAATTCTAATAAAGGGTGTAAGCCGAAATGTTGGAATAATAGTATTTTAATGATTTAACAAAGAACCGGTTTAAAAAAAAAAACAAATGAAAAAATACATAATACAATTAAATACAATAATAACATACTACTATACACACGAACCTTGATATATATAATATATTATATATATGAATTAAATCAATACCACTTTTTAGAAACTTGAAATCACATGGCCCCTCTCCGCGTGGGTTCAAATCCTGAGAGGGATATGGATTTTCATGAGAGGAAGTCTCCCGACTGACTTACGGAATGCCGATGGTTCTACCCGCCTTGACCAGCCCTTGTGGGCAGTTGAGTATGGGGTCTTCCTCCATCATTAAGAGTCGGGAATCACTACATAACGGAAATAATGTTGATGTGATGTAAAACCCATATATAATTATACCGCTTTTTAGAGGGTCCGATTGCCCTACAGAACAGTGTCATTGTAATGAGTCAGTATAGGTTAGAAAGTAGAACGTTATAGATATTGATAAACCACTCGAAGCAAAGTTCAGGAGGAAGGATAAGCGTTTTGGCCTTTGTCCTGGATTGAGATGGTTTTGGTTGGGGCTTTATAGCGCTTTAAACATTATTTCACTTATATTGCGACGGTCAGTGTACCTATCTAAGATCCGTGTATCTCCTTATTTGTAATTAACTGTATTGCTTCCAAGTCACTGACTGATTCTCAAGCTGAATGCAACTAGCTACGGGTCAGAGACGAAATCAGAGTCGGTAAAAAGATTGGCGAACATGGAGTATCAAACCTTTGACAATTTTGCACCTATACGGAATCCCTTTAGATTGAGATTTCGGCTTGGCACAAGTACAATGAAGCGAATCACCAAAGCGACAGAATGAAATGCAACATACGACTTACGTCATAATCTAAAAACAGAAGATTCACTCTCAATATGAGTTAGACATTGTTTTAAGACATGTAGATTACAATATACGCTATCAATAACCATCTTTAACATAGACATTTTGAAAATTGTGTTGAAACAAAAATTTACTTTCAACGAGAAATTATCTTCCAGCAATAACGATTAAAAGTTCATTATCAAAACTATCCATGTGTTTTTGTTTTTTCCACGGAAAGCTTAAAAATTGTTGATGAGCGTGAAAATTTCAAATTATTTTTTTCAATAGGCTACTGAGAGAGTTCCACATTTTCATTGATTGCAAACAAGCGCGTTCTATCTTCTTTTCCTTTCTTTATGAACGATCTTAATCCCCTTACCTTCATGTTAAGTATGCCTAATGCCTAAAGCGCATACAGACGATAATTTGATTAGCCGTTGCAACAAAGGGAAAGGATGCATTTGGTGAGGAAACGTGTCATATTTGTCACGCTAGTTTCGACCGAAACGCACTTAGATAATTGTTATTCTCATATATGTCTTATCGGTGTTTTACGTCCACTTTGTGCTAGTTAATAGCTACTCATAGGACGGGACCTCGGTTTAAAGCATCAAACGTCGGACTAAGTATAAGTGCTTAAGTTCATAAGTACTATTAAGTCACTGTTTTAAACGAACAATATGTTCGTAAATAACATTATGTCATGTTATGTTACATTACGTTATGTTACGTTATGACTACCAAGTGTCGTCTGTTCATGCTGTCATGTTGGTTTATTCCCAACTCTCCCATGTTAAATTTCACGATATCAACCCCTTACTTTATGATAACACGCTATAATATACCCGCAGCAAACAACAAAGTGACTAAAGCAGAAATTGCTTGTTACAAGCAATTTCTACTTTAGCTACGATGGTTTCTATACATATCGTATAAATATGTATGTTATATTTTTATTGTCTGCTGTTATTTTCAATTTCGAGCCATTTTGAAATCCGAACAGTCGAAATTGGTCGAGTAGTTATGATTACGATATGATATTGGGATCAAAGTACATAAAGTACTAATTAACCGTCAACCCTTATGGTGATTCATAACCACGCTTTGTCAATTGGTATTCAGAGAGGATGCTTTAGGCTATTCCATGAAATCCATGTATTAAAAGGGGTCTTCTGCTTTTGTAAAAAAAAATCTATTCCACATCGCTTTTGAGGAAACCTCTTGCAACATATACTTCTTACTTGAATCAATACATAAATAAATTATTTAAATCAATGCATAAATAGATAGATAATTTCTCAAAATGTGAGGCCTAAGGCCTCATGCCAAGAAGTACTAAAGGAATCTAAAAGCACTTCCCTGACATAGACTACATGGTGCTTGTATTCAAAACAATTTCGATCCGATCATCTGCAGCTGATAGTTTGAAAACCTGTATTCAATATAGAAAGAAATATATTTTCTTGAGTAAGGTATTCACTTTTTAAAGTTGACACATATCCAGATCTCGCACAGAATATGGATTAACCCATTACCAAACAATAACGACATTTGACCAGTTTGTTGCAGACGACTATGGAAAATATTTGACGAGCAAATTTTCCTTTCCCAACAATGTTTTCTGACATTTCAGAAGATCATTTTTTGATTTCATCACATTTTGTAATGCCATCTACAAACTATTTCAATTTGGAAAAGACTTAAATTTGACGTTTGGTAAAGGGTTAATAGAAGGTCGCCATAATAATTCCCCTTCTCACGGGATTCGAACCCGCGCTACTCTTGTCTAGGGGCTGAAAACTCTACTCGTGGATCACTCATGGCATGTTCAATTTCGGAAGGCTATTTTCATTGGGTCTAGATTCTGGAAAAAATTAAACAGTGTAATAGATAACGAGTTAACGTCGCTTTCAACACATATTTTTGTTAAATCATACGGTGCATTATTCAAGGTTTCTTGAATTTTAACAATTATAAGCCAGAAAATAGCATATTGTCAAAGGATTTTACAGTAAAACAATGTTTTGATATCGGGGTTTGACCCCTAGGCGACAACCTTTTAACCTCTTCACTATCGCAAATATATTTTGTTTCGTTTTTCTAAACTTTGCATCTTTAAGCTGAATAATACTTTTTTTTTCAAATCCATTTAAGATTTTATTTTAAAATTACAAACATTCTCCTTTTCATAAAACACGTAAACATATAGTAACTTATACACATTATGTACGTAAGTTCTGTGGTGTTAAAATGTTGAATGATCAAATGTGTTCCCGTTTGAACTCAAATGATATATTAGTGTTTATCTTATTTTTCTTAATTCTTCACTCCATCAATTAATACATCGACGCGTTATCATTAATTAGTAACCAATGTGTCTAAAGGATAAATTGCTCATCACCATGAGCAATTTATCATTTTGTCATATTGGCGTCTACCAAATATTACAAATTGAATACAGTATCAACTCGCTACTTTCGTTGTCTGATAACACTTTCAATTTGGACCATCCGACTTTCTATCAAAAGAGGAAGTCAGATTAGGTCCATCGAGCAAGTAGATATCCAACTTAAAGGTCGGTCACCGACATTGAATATTGTTGTTATCTGGCTAATCTGTCATTGGTGCGTCAGTTGTCACTACAATCCAATCGTCACATGATGAATCGTGGGTAAATGTATCTACCGTATCAATTTGTTTCAGTCGATTTCAACAAAGTCTGCTCTACAATTGTACTAGTAGGAACGTTCTGAAAGACTTGTGTCCGGTAGCCCCTGTCTGGTTGATTTTAGTTTTATATTAACGAGTGGTCGCTTAAATCAAGAAGAAGCCCACAAGCAGTTCTATAAGTCACTTGTATCCAGTTTCTGGTGTCCTCCACTTGCATGACTGACAGTTTATCCCTTCTGTACAACACAACAGGCTCAAACAAACAACAAAAATTCTCTTAATAACATTGATGGAGCGCAAGGGACACATGTAAATTGATGAGCTTTTTCCCTTTATTTCACAATATTTTGTAGTGTCTCATGTAATAAATGTAGAAAATGGGGCAATATATAGCAAGGGATAAAGCCGCTTATTGTTGTCACATTTCGTGTCAATCTCACAAAAAACTTTTCCTTTTCACCTTTCATAAGTGTAGCAAAATGTTTCACTTGGAGGCCACCTGTATGAAAAGGTTTAACCCTTTACCAAACGCCAAATTTCTGACCGTCCCGAATTGAAAGAGTTTGCAGACGACATTTCAAGATGAAACGAAATTGAAAAAAAATCTTCTGATAGGGAAAGAACAATGTGGGAACGTGAGAAATTGCTCGTTACCATCGATTTCTCATTTTTTCCATACTGTTTTCCAGGGTCTTTTAAGGAAACTTCTATGAGCAAAAATTGATTTAACGCGCCGGAGCGAGAAAATCAGACTTAAGAGCGAATTCGCACTTATAATCGTTAATGTAACGAGCCCCAGAACTACTTTTGTTCTTTTTTTATAAAGGAGGGGGAGCGTTTTAAAACCACTTGGCCATTTTGACATTTTGATCGGGTTTGCATCCGTACTTACCATTCCAGACCTCGTGTAACTTGACGAAATTTTCAGTATACGGATTCGGAGAAGTTTGGCAAAAGGAGGATTTGTTCATCACGAGCAATTTATCATGTTCTCTACATAGATTCGATAGTTGACATACATCATTTCAAAAAGAGAACAAATATCTCAGACGAAATGTTGTTTGGAGACTTATAAAATAATGCATGACCACCTAGTGGTTACTACACCATTATGCAATAATCACTGAACTAATGGGCGCCTCCATGGCCTATAGTAGCTAAAGTACAGAAATTAAAATCATATGGTCCCTCTCTGTGTAGGCTCAAATGCCGGTGAAGGCTGACTTACGGAATACTGATGGTTCTACCCGGCTTGACATGCACTTATGAGAAGTTTAGAATGGAATCTTCATCCATATCTAAGAGTCGGGCATCCCAACATCACTCAAATGATGTTGACGCGATTTTAAACCCCACATGAAAAAAACAGCAAATGAACTTTCATCGTAATACGACCTAATGCATGTTGAAGAAATTTAACCCCTGCTTAATTATCTAAAGTGTGTGAGAGGTCCTGTGTGGACGAGTGGTTAGGGTGGCGGTGTAAGACCTCGTGTATCCCGAGTTCGACTACCATCCGTATCTATGGTTTCGTAGTAGAGTCCTTTAGTTATACTTAGTAATCAAATATTGATTGCGATAGATGCTTGAAGCTTGTAAAATTCACTCTTGATCACTGCTTCCTCGAAACTTAACCAGTATTTGCGCCGATTTCCGGGTTAATATGGCAGTTTTAAACTCGCTAACGGTGATTGAACTCGAATCCTCTGGAGTTTGCTTCAGTAAAACCCTCCAAAGATGAAAACTTTTACAAGTAAAAACGGGAAAGCCGTGACATAGCTAAAATCGTTGACACGGTGTTAGACCCGATATAAACAAATGAAAGTTTGTATCTATCCTGGCCTAGTTCACCAATCACATGATATGTATCACTTATACTGTATCAACTCTCAGATAATTTACCTAAACGTTTCACCAAATACATGTATACAGCGGCCTCTTTGGCCCAGTTGTTAGGGTTTATACAATGTGAGATCAAAAAGTCTCTCTCCGCGTCGTGTTTCCTCGTAAGAGGTAGATTTTTATTTCCATGAGAGATGGTCTCCAGGCTGTCATACGGAACTTCGATAACTCCTTGGGCCTGTCAGAGCACTAGGAATGGTGTCCACATAATGTAAGACCTAAGCCAATGTGGACGACATTGGGCGACATTGGGGAAGTGGTAAAGTATAGGCCCCTTTTCCCGAGGGTCCAAGGTTTGATCCCCGTAAGGCGAGGTGAACATTTCAGGGACTAACCCACAAGTCGGCGTGAATACTGGTTTGATATCCAGGAAGAAACTTGGAAATTGTATAACTTATGAACAAGCATATTCAAACCGAGTCAACCAACACACATGTAATTGGGCGAATTAGGGAGGACAGTGATCCAGGGGTAAAGCTTCGGACCCCGGACACGAGGGTCGTGGGTTCAAATTCCCTGAGTAACGGCGTTTGCGCTGCGACCTTTCATTAACCCACATAGGGCGCTAGTACCTGTCATGTATCAAGGAAGCAGAATCTAGAGTTACTAATCTAAGTTGTAAGAACCTGTTTCACGATAGATGTAAATTACAGTAAACAATCATTAATCCGAACACTTCCGTTTACAACGAAGTTTCCGGACTAACACATCTTTCGGACTACTTATGTAGAGCCTGGTCATATATATCAAGAAATAAACAGTCTATATGCACGTATACACTTTTAATCTTAATCAATAATGTATGTTTTGTTACGTTCATATGTGTAATGATATATTCACGTGTGTGATGAAAATGAAGATAGTTAATTGCAAAGGTGAGGAAGGAAATTTAAATGAAATACAAAACTGCACAATTAGTTAACACCTCTTATTTACATCTGACCTTAGACAGCAAATATACATCGATAGCATAGTTATGTCCTGACAAACGTTGCAATATTGTATAAAATAATCGTTTTAAAAATGACAAAATAATTGTTGTTGAACAAATAATTATTCAATCCTTGAATCATTATCTTTTAACTACAATTTTCTTTTTACCACAATTATCTTTTAAGAACAATTATTTTTTACCACAATTATTTTCTTAAGAACAACTATTTTCTACACTGCAAAAAAATAATGGTTCATTAATTTGAATCGTAGGATACATAAAGCCCGTTTGTAAACGCGGGTTTCATTGGCCACGAAATTCACGTTTACAAAAGGACTTGTTGTAAACCATTTGTTGTTGAAAAAAATAGTTGTTGTCAAAAAACGATTGTTATACAAAAATAATTGTTATTAAAGAATAATGAATTAGGTATTGAATCATTAGTTTTTCAACAACAATTATTTTGGGTTTTTAAACGAATATTTTTTATACACTATTGCAACGTTTGTCACACCATGCACAGTATGTACATGTCTAAGTTGAAACTTAACTAAGCTAATTTGGAGATAAGTAAATGAAGGAAAGGCGACATTGAGGTTGGACTGCAATATCCGAGTGGCGTTATCTAATCACATAGCCCAATTGTGTACAATATCTATGACGCTAATTATCTGCAATATCTGTACTTAACGGCGTACGACAGAATGTGAAACAACTCTCACACCACTTGGCCTATGTGTGCTGCTGAGGTTTTAAATCACGTCAACAGGATTTCAGTTATATTGCAAGGCTCAAATTCGATGGAAAAAGACATTCAGATTGAGCGTCCGTAGAGGTATATCACACAGTCTTAGCAGGCTATCGGGAGAATTGCGGCAAAGCTATTCAAATATTAAGACATTTCGCGAATTAACACTAACACTTAGGGTTGGACACACTCGGAACACCTCGGCCATTTCTTAAAATAACCTCGGAGGCAATGGGGAGCCATTTTTGAAAGTAGGTCAGCAACGAAGGGCATGTCCGTTTGCAATCGTATCTACTCGGAAATCCCCGGCACAAGCCGGGGATTGCCGAGTAGATACGATTGACAAAATATGAATCAAAGATGTGTTGATACGGTCATCTTTCATGAAAAGGGTAAAAACAAACATTCAATTGTGATAAATAACCAATTTGTTTGTATTTAAATAAATATTTAGTGCCTGTGTGCATTTTGCGTTAGCCGCCGGAAATAAGGCGAAATACCCCAGGATTTCTGGTGTATTCATGTACTGCCTACGAGGTATATCTACCGACTTGTTACGGGGACTGCCGAGTAGATACGATTGGGTTGGACATTGTGGTTATAACCATTTTCATCCCATTAGCTTGTCGAGAATAACTCTCGTGAAAATCTAAATGAATCGTTGTCATGATTCGGACCTGCGCAGAGTGAGGCTGTGTGATATCAAGTTTCTTACCTAAGATCAAATTATCCATGCTCCAGCGATTTGAAACCCGTTCCTGCCTTTTACTACTGCGGTTTCTCTCGGTGTACAAAGATCGGCATGGGCCGAAAATATTCGCATTAATCATTGGACTTGGCTGGAACTATTCGCAACAAACCAAATAGTTCCGGTTCCGACCGAGAATAAGAGACGTTATCCGACGAAAGAATCAACATGGCGAGCTATGGGTATTCTACCTTAAACCACACGGCCATGTAGCCCTCGTTTTCACTAAAATGTTCTTATAAGGATCCCATGGTCTAGTGGTTAGAGGACCAAAACTTGAACTTACATAACCGCCTTCCGTTTGGTTTAAACCATGGTTGTCTCGAATGGGCAGTTAAGCAAAAGATATTTCTTCATCTTTGATTCACCGGTCTTTATTTTTTTTTTTAATTTCAGTTGCATGGCAATCCATTTATTTCCAAAACCAGTATCTGACATAGAACTTTTTACGATGTCACTTAAAAAACAACACGTATACATGTGACACTTTGTCTAATCAGCAGTTATAAATATATTTGCAACAGTTCACCCAAAAACAAATGTGTTATTGAACTTAATAAAATAAGACTGTAATGAGAAACATAAATGTGAATTTTAAAGACTTTTATTGTTGCAGTCCGATTATTAGTCATCATTTCAATAACATTGTTCAAGAACTTGGTCATGACTGTATAATGTGCAGTGTGAAAGACGTTGTACAGCATAGTAAGCCCATCTTTACCCACAGTTTCAACTATAAACTGGTATATAACTGAAAACTGCTTAGGCGATGGGAAAAAAATCGAACGGAAGCGAAGAGACAGCCATAACAATCGGCGAAATCGGTCTATACATGTGTTTCTTTTACATAACGGTTGTTATTAATATTGAATGTAAAACGTTCCTCGTGGACTCTTACTTTGTTTCAAAATTACCAACATTCTGAATTTCTTTAAAACTTCAAATATATCAAGGTTTTAGGTCACATACATAGTATGTAAGTTCTGTTGCGTAAACGATGTGGATACAAAACGCTTTGTTCTCGTTTGTACTATTGTGATCTTTGAGTTGTTATTGTAGTTTTGTTAATCCCTCACTCTACCATATCTTACATCAAAACATTATTCCTATTAAACCTATGTCAAAAGAATAGATTGCTTCTTATGGGCCAATCATCATTTTGTCACATTTTTGTCAGGAACGGGGCTGACGTACATGTAGTTTTTATAACACATGACATACCCTTTCTATTTATCAACAAATGAGGTATCTTCGATTGACCCTAACTACCGATAAACAGGGTTATCGTAGATAATTATGAATTAATTACAAAGTGCGCAATTGTCCATTATCTCTCCGGGAATCCACCGATTAATGACGTTTTATAATAACAAAACTTCTAACTGATTCGTCTAACCAATCGTCTCTGCATCTTGTATTCGCCCATTCATACAGTTAAAATAGGACAGCAGAACCAATCGATTGATAAATTGATTAACGAATCAGTAATTCAATATTTTGCTAAATCAATCAATGAATGAATCAATCTATTGATCAATATATCAAGCAATCCAACACTTACTAAAATCAACAAATTAAACATTCATGTAAGTTAATGAATGCGTGCTTGTTTTCTTGCTTGCTTGCTTATTTGTTTTGTTTGTTTGTTTGTTTGATTGATTGATTGATTGATTGATTGATCGATCGATCGACCGACCGACCGATCAATCAATCAATCAATCAATCAATCAATCAATCAATCAATCAATCAATCAATCAATCAATCAATCAATCAATCAATCAATCAATCAATCAGTCAGTCAGTCAGTCAATCAATCAATCAATCAATCAATCAATCAATCAATCAATCAATCAATCAATCAATCAATCAATCAATCAATCAATCAATCAATCAATCAATCAATCAAACAAACAAACAAACAAACAAACAAACAAACAAACAAACAAACAAACAAACAAACGATTAAGCAATCAATCAAACAAAACAAATAATCAATCAATCAATCAATCAATCAATCAATCAATCAATCAATCAATCAATCAATCAATCAATCAATCAATCAATCAATCAATCAAACAAACAAACAAACAAACAAACGATTAAGCAATCAATCAAACAAAACAAATAAGCAAGCAAGCAAGAAAGCAAGCACGCAAGCAAGCAAACAAGCAAACACGCAAGAAAGCAAGCAATGCAATCAATCAATCAATCAATCAATCAATCAATCAATCAATCAATCAATCAATTAATCAATCAATCAATCAATCAATCAATCAATCAATCAATCAATCAATCAATCAATCAATCAACCAATCAATCAATCAATCAATCAATCACCAATCAAACAATCAACCAACCAATCAATCAAACAAACAAACAAACAAACAAACAAACAAACAAACAAACAAATAAGCAAGCAAGCAAGAAAGCAAGCACGCAAGCAAGCAAACACGCAAAAAAACAAGCAATGCAATAAAACAATCAATCAATCAATCAATCAATCAATCAATCAATCAAACAAACAAACAAACACGCAAACAAGCAAGCAAGCAATCAAGCAACCAAGAAAGCAAGCACGCAAGCAACCAAACAAGCAAATAAGCAAAAAAGCAATAAAACAAGCAAGCAAGCAAACAAGCAAGAAAGCAAGCAATAAAGCAAGCAATCAATCAACAAATCAATCGACAAATCAATCGACAAATCAATCAGTTTATTAAACAGTTAACCAATTAATCGGACAAACAAACAACGAACACATCAAACACATTAAACACATCAAAAACAGCAAAAGCGACGTTTAACACGTCAGTCACATGAATAACTCATCCAAACAATCAATCAATCAATCAATTAATT